>JAJJKD010000040.1:0-267097 GCA_022376535.1 Xylariaceae sp. FL0662B
CGTTCGCTTAGAATGCTTTGGACTGGGCCTAAATCGGTTATTGAAATTTTTGTGTGAGGGCTTTGGCCCCAAATCATACGCACGGGCCACACCCTAAAGAAGTGAGCATTGACCAAGTATTCCGTACTTTATACATAGATATCTATTATGCATTTATCCAGTTACTCGGATATATGCAAATATGATACAACCCAAATCTGATTCTAGATGTACAAAGACACCGGAGCAAGAGTAAAGATATACATTCACTTCATTCTTCCCTACCATATTCTACTTGCTATATGTACTAGTAGAGGTCAGAGACATAGATCTAGGTCTCGCATGGAAAATGCAGCTTAACAAATCGTCCAGCTGTCTTTAAAGCAGAATTGGTAGATGCTTTCGAGACTGTTGTCTCTGTGATAAGGAATATAAAAATAATACTCCGTAGAGTGTAAGGTTTTGCTGTCCACATGTAGGTAGGCAATTAGCAACTCTACAGCGACTCCTGCTAATAGATATAAACTGATAAATTTTTGGATTCTGTCGATTAGGTAATTTAGGTAATATAGCGATAGGTAACCCCCTTTTTGCCCTGCCTCGAGGCGTTTATATCTGCATATATATAATACACGGACCACACGAGGGTGATCTGTATGGAAGACCGAGAACGAATTTTCCCCCGCTCAGAGTCCGAAAACCGGTAGGATATCACCGGAATATAATAACGGAAGACCTAAGGCACTTACACAGCATTCGGAAAGAGCCTGATTTTTTTTTTCTTTTTTGGTGGGCAAGAAAACACCACCTAAACGCCTCCACTGATAATGATGTGGCCCTGCCCGCTTGTGACAGAGACGGGGTAACGATAGCAGAGAATCGGATGCAGCCACAAGCCCATATGCACCGTACAACCCTGAAAATTACCTCGCATAACTAATCCTCAAACTCGGAATCCCAATTCATTTCATAGACAAAAGCTCTTTCAAACAAGCTTGTCTGTTACGTCAGACTTTGTTTCCACTTGACTCCGCAAAGAGCCCAACTCATTAGTGAGGTATGTGATCTTGTCCTCTTGTGATCTTTCAGTTGCTTCCATGGCTTGAACTCGTTCGTTCAGCTGTCTGACCTGTTCCTCGAGGTTGTGGATGTAAGCCCATATGCCCTGATCTGTTGCAAATATGTTGTTGCTCGAGCTATCCCCACTGCCACCATTTTGGCCGGGTCCGCTAGACGTGCGAGAGTGGCCGGCTCCGACACCCGCGGGGACCTGCTGGCCAGAGCCTACAGACGCGGACTGTGAAGCAGCAACAATACCTTGTGCACTAGCCGCAGAGACAGCGTACTTAGCGGCGTCGGCTGCGGTATATCCTTCGATTGTTTTAGCATAGTTGTATGCTGCAACTGATTGGAGGCTGTACGAACCTGGTGTTACGTGTCGGTCTGACTGATGGCGACCAAAGTGTTGCTGCTGGAACTGCGTGGTTAAACTAGGTGAGCGCTGTCTGTTGATATTGGCGGAATCATGGCTCTGAAGTCCAGATGGACTGAGTGGTTTGGGACTCTCAGTCATGGTGCTCTGGGGATACATAGCGGGGTTCCCGCTGCCAATTGGGAGAGAGGAGATGCTCGTGCCCGGCGTGTGTGATGCGTTCGAGCTCCCCGATCCACGATCCACGTTTGGTGGATAAAGTCGGCCTGTGTTGGCGCCTGAATTTGAATATATTGGTAAGTGTGCGGTACAAACTACGGGTAAGGTTTCCCTACCTTGAACATGTTGAGCCTTTATACCAGGTAAGTTTAGATGCCTTCGCTCTTCCTCTGTCATTTCGGCTTCATTGGCGCCATCGTATACAACACCAGTCATTGCTGAAGTATCGCCCTCAATGTGACTCGCTCCTTCGACATCATCCTCACCAAGAAAACTCCCCAAACTACTTCGACGACCCACACAGCCACCAGGACCTTTGCTATGCCGCGCCAGTGCATCACCACGCGCGAACTTTCTATCGCATTTCGGGCAGACATGTGGCTTTTCCCCGGTATGTAGCTTGGTGTGGCGTTTCAAATCATGCAGACGCCGAAAACGCATGTTGCACGTCTGACACACATACGGCTTCTCTTGGCTATGAGTAAGCAGATGACTCTTCAAATTATGATGACGCGTAAATTCGGTCTCGCAGAAGGGGCACTTGTGCTTTTTCGAGTTTGGCGACCGCGGTATAGCCGGTTGATTCGGAGTCATCGGCATGCTCATCCCCCGGGCTGGAGGGGCTGGCATATTCGAGGTAGGAGGAAGGATGCCAGGATACGACAAGGAGGCGCCTCCCCTCTCTTCCATTTGAGCGGGCGGTTGCGTTCCAAAGCCAGCCCGGTCATTGCGCCCATCAAGATCCATAGGTCCAGGACTAGTTGAGACAGGCCCTGGTGCGCCACCACCCAGACTGCCCAGGCTTGTTGCACTCTGGGGACTGATATCTGGCCTAGGTTCTGAGTCTGGAGCACTTGAGATCGGAATGGAGTCGGAGGGAGGAGCTGTAGATTGTACATCGCCCGGCGGAGGGGGAGCATCCTGAGGCCGACTCATCGCAAGAGCGCTCGCAGACATAAGCGCAGATTGCGCTCTATAGGCAGGGTTTTCGCTGGCGCCAGAAACCTGAAGCTTGTATTGTTCTTCCTCCTTACGCCGCTCGTCTTCGATCGCGACGGCGGCAGTCAAGGGCGGAGGCGAATGTCTCGATGATACGCCGATTATCCTAGCAGCTTTCGATGGCGAGGACAGCTCTTGATGAAGTGCTGCAAGCGCAGAAGATGGTGAGGCTGGGGAAGGTTCTCGCTGCCTCTTCAGCGACTGTGTCGCGCGAGCAGCCTCGGCTGTCAAAGTCTCAACAGACACAGGGGCTGGAGGGATCGTGTGCTGAGGAGCGGTTGATGAGAAGGGCGGGGCTTCGGTTGCGACAGGACCTTTCTCGGACGCCATGAGTCTAGGCAATGATCACGAACGACGCGATTGAGATCCCTACAAGAAATTACTCGGAATAAATTGGAAAGACACGCGAATGGAGCTCCTGCGCATCAACGACGCATCGTCGAGCTTGATGGATAGCAAGGCTGTATATGTGTGGCTGGAGTGCGTGGCTGTCTGCTATGAAGGTGTTGTTGATGATCGCGGTACGCGGCGTAAAATGCCTGCCTTTCGGCTTATTGGTTTATTTTGCGGCTCTCAACTTGCAAAATTGGGTCAGTCAGATAAAGAAATATCCGAATTAATTCCTATCAAAGGGGAAAATTAGAGGGCAGCGAATTGCGCGGTCTTTGCGACAGAAAATAGATAGGTTGATGGTGGACGACTGAGCCGCAAGGACAAGATTGTTGTGGATGAGCAGGAAAAAAAGGTGCTTTGGGGGGAGTGTCAAAGTGTGGTGGTGCAGGCCACGGTGGCAGTGGGAAGGGGGAAAAGAGGCGGAGGCGACTTCCAGGTTTGGGCTGATGCGTGTCGGAATATTTTAGTTCTGCCACCCTGTGGCCGTGCCTACTAGGCTAAGTATGTATGTACATAGGTGTACCTCTTCACCGATTCACATACATACTTTGCAGGGCTACTGAATGTAGCTCAGCTAGTTAGGTACATACATCTCTTCACCAGACAGACCTAAGTCGCTCAATACATACATGTACATATATAGGTCAATAAGTCTCAATTTTCTAGTCGCAGCAAGAGCAGCCTGGGCTCTACGTATACATACGTAATGCATAGTTGAATCGAACCGTGGAAGCAAGTGCCAACAGCCCCGACCTACATGTATATGTAGAAGCTTAAGGCTATTGTGTATGGCGATACGTACACAAGCATATACAATTAATTGTGTCAATGATGTACATACGTACAACAGGCCAGGCGGGAGTCCACGCGGGGCGGGAGCACTAATTGTCCCATACAAACCGGACATGGAACATCGACCTTCAAGCTTTGTTGATCCGGGCACCGAATACAGAAGCAGGTTTTCTTCCGGTAAGTTGGTACATATATGTGTCTTTCACCTCGCCATGTTGCAGCTTGAGGTTCAATTTCATCACAAGCAGAGCCGCCGTACTGCAAACACGGACAGATGGGCATTGATGTGGCCAGCCGGGCTTGCTTGGAATGTCGTAAATAATCCGCTCACTGTATCATGATCTAGGCTAACAGTACCAAAATCAACAATACAAACAGGCTTAAGTTTGGTATGTGCTATAGTCAATGGGGCGGTAATTTAAGTGTCCAAGACATGTGACTTGATGAATAAATGAGAACCGCATCAATGAGGATAGTCGACGACCGGAACAAGATATCGTGAGGTGACGTACGTTGTTGATCAATTGGAAAGCCTAGAAGCCTTCTAATACAAGATAGACTATATTTGGGCAATATGCGCACATGCTTCGTACGTACGTCCTCAATGATGTGACAAGAGGTGATGACTTTTGCAACCCTCCCCGCCTCCCCCCGTCGACTTTTCCCAGTAATCGAAATAAGTGGCGGTGCAACATTGGCAGTCCTTCTGTCACTTGAAGGCTAATAACCCTCACTTGTCTATTTATGTACATACATATCTTGTTTGCAAATGATGGCCCAAGTACATGTGAGATCGAGAGATATGGAGTGTAAGAGTACGAGGGGATAAAAGCCAGTGCGGATATGTGAGTGGGCTGATGGGCAGATCTCGAGAATTAGAGACCGGATGCCCTCAGCCAATGACAACAACATCGGCGCTTGAGGTCGGCGAGTCAACGGGGATCACTTTATATCTTAGCACATAATTCCAGATCCGCTCAGGTCAGTTCGTCCACAGGAATGATATAACTGGTGCTCATGGAGGTGGTTAGAGGTGTTGTTAACAAGCCCCATCAGCCTGGCTGCATCATCAACGTCCAAAAACGGCAATTTATCTTAGCTATCAATCACACCATGTTCTACGTGGGCTTATTCTGTAGGCTGGTAGGATAGCAGTTCTATATATCTGTACCTAATCTGCAATCTTATCGAGAGATAAAAGTTGATTTTGAAAACCACAAATCGAATTCTGACCAAAGCATACAACATACAACATCCGTCCCGGCAGCGAAGTGAGTTACCTACCTAGGTGCAACACAAGCGCTGCAAGATCAAGTTCGAGAGCTCTCAAGTCCAAGTCCATACTCTAACCACAACAAGATTAATAAATCCACAGGTACATGTATGTACTTCGCCCAAAAGTGAACCCAATCAGGCTTGTCAAGCCGAGCAACCCTATCACAAAGCATTTCACCAGCCACCTCCAAAGTACTACTCCGTATTTACATTCACAGATAGCGTGTTAAGATATCCCAGTGACGTTATTTATGAAGCTGGTCAGGATATCAGGCTGTCTTCCGCCGACCCAACCAGACTAAATTTTCGAATTAAACTCAGCAAGTCATCTCTTAAGAAGCCTTAGTACTATAGGTATACTAGCACCTATAATCGCAAGGTGTTAGTTTCATATACAATACTCTACATAATCCGGAGAAACTGAGGACTTCCAGATGCTTGATTCCACATGCTATATGTAGAGGTAGATGTGGCTTTAGGTTTGCCGAGTGGGTATCTATATCTACTGATCCGTACCTACAAGTAGCAACCTATATACTTGAGTACTTGGGTAGACTTATAGGTGGCTGGGTGATAAACTTTAGTGGCCATCGTCATCACATGCCATGATGCAAGCCATTCTCTCCCCATAATCCCACCAAACCGCAACCCCACAATCTCGAGGTCTCCGGTCTGCCGGTTTCTTCCCAATTGCCGGAAAGAGTCGAGTACTCCACCGGTCCATACGAATCGGGGACTGCACGGTCATTGACGTTGCGACAAACCAACTCTCCAACACCACTTTCGGCTCCTCGCAGCACCCACATATATCAGAGGTCTCATTCAGGAAGACCAGGTGTGACGGGAGTTGCTGTGCATGGCAGAATTTGGACAGGTAGGTACTCTACCTATCCTGCCTATGTACAGGTAGCTACATGTATGCTTAATGCACGTGTGCCTCCGCATCTCAGCCACACCGAGAGCATACTCTATGGAAGTGTGGCTTAGTCAGCCCCAAGGATGCTCTGAGCCACAAACCACTTCCCGAAAGTCATATTATTAGCAATCTGACAGACAACCCAGCCCTCATATCCAAAGATGTGTAGATAACACCCTCTAGCTACACCTCCCTAAGCACAACTACAAAGTATGCAGTCATCTACCTAAACAGACAACTGCCTACTATTAGTACGTCAGGGTTAACTCCATAGTCTCCAGGCCTGTTTATTGCTAGATCCTAGCGAGGGAGATGACACGATCTACCTACCGAATCGAGATGCACGTTACGGGAGTGAGTTCTGGCTCGAGGTTATCTGGACATTTACAAAACCACCGTGCACATATCGCTCTTAGTCTACCATCAATCCCTTTTGTTTAGCTTAAGTAATCGAAGACGCTATAGGACTCCTCCCAACAGCAGAGTGAGTATATTAGTCGGTTAATAGTAAGGTCTTCAAAGCTACCCTCAATTCCTTAACCAATAGGACCGTGCCAGTCAGAGGGCCAGCGGACTTGAATTCGGTTATTTAATAGTCTTGTCTCTTTTCAACGAGACTGGCCGGATCCACGGCGCTTGATAAATCGGCATATCGCCTTGATAATGATATCCTTACCCCTAGTGTTATAGACGCTCAAGTCAGTATTCCGTTGGTAGATTCAGTTCATATCGTCTTTTATGTTATGGGATCATCTATACAGCCAGGAACTATTCCGATCCTGGTAGTGAGTAATCTGACACTCTACTGCGCCTTTCACCCTCCTTCTATTTGACAGGAGAAACGTTTCCTGTCCCATTATATATTTCCCATCCTTTTCCTTCACGCCCCTTGTAACTATTTATCAGGCTCTATTTCTATATGAGATAAGCTCCAAATGTCCAACGTATTAGATATAATTGCGTACATTCCAGGCTATCTGTATTGAATTCCTCCGGCATGACCGAGCGATACCACAGTCTTGGCCCCTAATTAAGCAATCTCTTGGGTAAAGTGGATATTGCGCCTATATTTAAATAACAGGACTTTACACTTCCGAATCGTATAGATGAGATGCTATTAATAGCTAACTAGCGTGCTCTCTAGCTGGACGTCAGCAGATCATATTTATATAACTATGGCGCTTCTCACTTCCCCAAGAGCGCAACAACCGGCCTAAGAACTAATTCTTACACGCCATATGGTCCGTCGCCTAGACAATACAAAGGTATATTTATTACCTACGCTTTTAGCGGCTGATATGGTTGGTTTGAGATGGCACGGGGCAAGTTGCCGTGTTTCATAACATAACTATGACTATCCCATCCAGGAGTATGTACAAATTCATATACCTTGGCATTCACACGTTATGACTTACGCCTCAGCTAGTAGCTCTCCTTGGACGTTGACAAGTCTAACTCGAGTCCGGCTATCCGATAAGACTGCATTCGTAACGAGCCCTAAGTCGTTCCAACTAAAATCTACGGACCCGCCACCCCTGATCCTGAGCCCCCTGACATTTCCCCCTTTCCATCTCTCTGGGATGGCAGGGCCTAGAACAACAGTCCTGGCTTCGCCAACTCTCGTGTGCGAGAGCGGCAGATCAACCACCAGCATGCCGAGAATGGCACCAGCGAGGCCGAAGTTAGCGTCGATCTGGAATGGCGCATTCGTGGCCGAATACATGCTTAGGCCATTGGCAGCGAAATTGGCATCAATGGAGTAGCGCAGCTGATCGTAGGCTTTTACCGTGTTGTTTAATCGGGCCCAGCTAGTGTATTAAAACATACCGTGTCAGCTTCGATGCTCGCTTCTCTAGAAAGTCAACGTATTTCCCCGGGCTCTCTAACAGACCAAAAGAAAATATCGTATAGTGTTGAACGTTCTACTCACTAGTACAAATTAGCCGCCGTAGACAAAGGGACTCCAAAAATAAAGAGAAACAAAAGGTTTGGAGGTTCAGAACGAGATGTTTTTATGCTTACCCAAGCAGCCCGCCAGACCTTCGCCCATCCAGCGTCCGCATCGTCGGCGGTTCCATTACCTCGTGAGATAAGCGTTTCCTCAACAGCGGCCTGAACCGTTGAGTTGACGTAGCCGTTCTCGAAGGACGAGATCGAATATCCCGGAAACCAACCGGTTAAGTGCGACAGGTGACGGTGCGTACTCTTCTCGTCGAATCCGTAGGAGTCCGGCAGCTTCCACTCTTTCAGACCACCCCAGGTGGTGAAGTGCAAGCCTCTGTCGAGCCTAGAGAGGCTAGACCTAACACTTGAGAGGAAGGAAGTATCTGCCTCTGATACGAGAGGCGCGCTTGACAGCACTGCTTCAAAGACGTGGTGGATCTCTTGCTGGTAGTGAGCACACCCGAATGTCGTCGGACCGTGCTCGGGGCTGTTGCAAGGGTTTACCACGAGGGAGTCATCCTCGAAGAACGCATCTTCTTGCAGCTGTGAGAGCCAAAACTCCGCGACCCCCTTAATGAGTGGGTAACCTTGGGTTTGAAGCCAGGTGACATTTTGCTTGTAGTCGAAATTGCTCCACACGTGCTGCACCATCCAAGCAGCGGCAGCCGGGTCTTAAGGGGTCATTACATATCAGCCAACCAGATCGAGCACATATAAAATAATGCCCATACTTACAATTCGCCCAGGTTGCAGAATCCTTCATGCCGGTGTGTCCAAAGATGTTCATTTCGTTGTGCACGACCCATCCGCTTCCGTTGTAAAGAAGCCGCGCTGTTTCCGACCCTCGCGGGACCCAGTTCCGCTCCATGTAGTTCCAGAGAGCATCTTGTGTCCTACCAAGGCCGGTCTGGTCCGCTCCCCAGTAGTTCATCTGGAGGTTGATGTTTGCGTGATAGTCACCGCTCCAAGCCGTGGTCAGTCCCTCGGACCAGCGCCCCTGGAGACCGGCAGGGAGTGAGTTTTCTCTCGATGAACTGATGAGCAGATGGCGGGACAAATCAAAAAGAACAGCTTCTAAGTATGGATCGCCCGCCCCTTCGAATTCATACTCTGCGATTAGTGTCGAGGTTTCCTTATTGGCGGAGCCTTCAGGGTCGGGTAGAACTAGGTCGAAAGCGCCTTGAAGCTCGCTGTAATCCCGAACATGGGAGTCAAGAAGTGCTTCATATGTTTTTCCAGCTGCTTCTTTGGTTACCTCCTCCACATGACCACTCGGATCTTCACCCTCAAATGAGTAGTTGTTTTCGGGATTACCCTTCGTTTGGTCAAAATTCGTACCTGCACCCACGACTACGAATATCGAGGACTGTCTTCCGTCTGGATTGATTGTCAACATGCCGTTTTCGGAACAAGAGGTCTCGCCAGGGTGCGCCGGAATCCTCGCAATGGCGTCAAACTTCATCCCTAGCGGGCGTCCCGGTTGAGTATAGCCAGTTAGGTGCGAGTAGTCCTCGCCGCAGGAAATGTTCGCCAGACCTTCCGGCATTAATAAGTTTTCAAGCCACACACTAACCCGGGGCAGGGGACTGCTCGATGAGATACTATAGACACAAACTTGGTCGGGATAGGAACAGAAAAAGGTGTTAGTAAATTTTGTGCCATTTGAATCGAATGTCGTCTCGTGAACGCCCGTGGTCAAATCCAACGTTCTCCCGTAACTGTGGTAGTTACTGACATCATCTAAGCTGACGCTCAAATTTCCCAAAACACGGTATGATCCGTAGTTTTCACCTGATCCCAATAAAGGCGAGACATCTATTGGCAATATGTCAATATGGCCGTCTTAAGACCACTATGCCGCAGTTCCTTACCACCGGTACCGTCCCTGAAGATAGATTCGCGTATCTCGGCTAAGGCGGAGTACTTCTCGACTGTAGGATTGCCGCCGGTGTAATTCTGCGAAAAACTCAACACCAAGCTGATCGAATGTGTGTCCTAGCTACTTGCCTCCGCCTCGAAAGGGCCACCGGACCATAGCGAGTCAACATTGAGGACGGCTTTCTCAAATCCCGGCTCGCCAAAAGGAATGACTGACACGATGATCAGTGAATCTACCGTAGGATCAAGGCGGGCTCACCAACCTCCAAGTCTGCCGTTTCCGATAGGATATCCTGTTTTGAGGATCCAACTATCGGTATCCCCGGGGCCGGATGTTGCCGGGACCGAAGAACGAAGAGATCTCGCCTCGACCAATACTATTCCAAAGCTGAATAGAAGGAACTGTAACATTGCAGCCATGACTATATAGACAAAATTGCACTTCAGTTCAATATCCCCTCACATAGTCCATCAGCACGTAAATACCGGGATCCAGCAAGTTCTATATATACATATACAGCATCGAGAGTCAGCATAGTTGCCTAGGCCGTTCAACGTCGTACGATTACGGATGACGGGCCGGATACCGAATGTGCGTAACCCCGGCAGGATGAGGAGAAAGGAGGGGTCCGGACAGACCGAATTTCATCCGGAAGACGGACACCGATTAGTCGATGACTGGTGAGGGAAAACGTGGAGATTTCGCTGAGAAGTACAATGAGTTCATCGGCTTTCCGTCAAAGTCACCCGCCTCAAGCCTTGAATGGATTCTTACTTCTTTCTTTTGTCTGATGAAAGTATTGAACAAATTAGGTTTTGGAAGTTTACTGTATGATGTGGTGAGAACAGAGATAAGTCAACTTACTGGTGTAGAGGGGTCTACTGGCCTCCCGCAATTCCGGGTCAAATATGCCGTTATTTATAACTAGTCACGCCTCTAAGAAGCGAATTTCACGCCTAACTTGTAGGTAGTACACTGTTGCCGGTGATAAATGTACCCGTACTCCCAACATCCTCTCCGTCTGTATCATCAGCCAGCGTCCCCACCATGAGCCGGTCATACGAACTAGACTTTATATTGAATAGTAATTATACTAAGACCGTGTTACAGCTTGTTGTCGATGGCGACCTGACGCCATACGGTCTTGGCATAAACTTATCCTTTTACTTTTTCGACGGTCAACGGGGCCACCGTTCGATATAATTGGTCTATATTTGCGTAATGCTCTTGATGTTCATAATTTGGGCTCTCCTATCTGCATTATACATACGTAACCAGTTCGAGCGCCTATTATGATTCTAAGCTGAACCGGGCCAGCTACATCACCGAAATACTGCCTTCCAGTTCCTATTACTGCTGTTTCTACTTCGAAACAATTGTTGTTTATTTCTTTCACCCTAGGACAAGATACTCGCCGATTGAAGCGGTGGTGAAGGTGCTGAACACCGACGACGTGGCAGAGGTGGTCAACATAGAACTCGAAATATGGGGAAAGGGGCTCTTCTAGCGGTGCCTAGGTCCATACGGAGTAGGTGGTAGAATCAAAAGGAGACAGACCATGCTATTTGACGAACTTGTGTGGCTGGTTGCGTTGGTGTAGACCTTCGTGGCGAGTAGTTGTATTTGCTTCGCCTAGGCAGAAGCCTGACAGCCTGAGTAACTGATCTTATGGTTAGACATGCCGACATTCATAGTCTATATGATACATGGGTGTGTTATCATTCCAGTTAATAGCTAATGGAGAAGATTTGTCAATTGGGAAACGGATGTACAAATGTGCCAGATATTCACAATAGGGGTCGAGACCTTTATTGCGTAAGTCAAACATCATTTGTCTACTAGGGTTCGTCATTCTCCGAGATTCCATCTTCTGATATATGTACCACGACAATTCATATGGTTCATAATTGTACTGATCTGTATCTGTAACTGCCCACTGAGAACATAGAAATGCTCCCCCATAGAAAGCTACACGAGGCCAGTTAACTGCAAAATTTGCGCGACGGTATGATTCAGCATATATCTAATGAGCATAACGTCAGCGATTTGACGAATATAGATCTGAATATGATCCTAAGATGATATATGAGGAGGGATACGATTCTCTTTGAATGAGGCTTGACTAGGCAGTAAAGCATTAATAAGTTAAGCATGGCAGCCGCCTTTGTACCATAACTCAGTAACTAATATGTATATACGCAGTACGTATTAGTTCCCCTTGACTATCTAACTTATTAGACTATGGCAGGTTAATTCAGCTGTTTGCCGAGGATAGCATAGCCACGGCGTCTAAGAGTAGATTACATGGGTGATCCCCACTAGAGATTGCTATGCGACTTAAATCCGGAGTATCAAGGTGCAAGAGGCGCCTAAATCAAGATTTGGCCTCGGAGTCTAGACACAGCTCCTGTAGCTCCATTGTTACGGATCCGTAGAACACGGGAAATATGCGCATAATTATGCTTATTGCTGAGTGCGTCTGGCATATCGGTCTCGTATATTTCGTAGGGGTTTTACAATCCCAGCCTCCTGTCCTCTATCTAGCCTAGTCCTCGTTAGCACTCTTCATATTTTGTCTGTCAACTTAACTTGCATCAGTTTATTATACATTCATTCACAAAATCCGGCCTGATGCGGACTCTGTCACGTGGTTTTTGAGGCGTCACCTAACCGATATTAGCTTAAATGTTCGTATTGGATGGAGTATTGATAGCTCTGGTTGGTTGATAGGCTGTTGAATGAGTGTAGTGTACATAGTAGTGTACATACTACAGTAGATGATTGGCATTGACCACAACAAGACGAGATTTATTATTGCATCAATGCGCCTCTCGATGGGACGCGACAGCAACAGCAAAAAATGATATGCTGCTCAAAGGCCGCCAGAGGGTCAGGAGACCAAGAACCCACAAGTTTATTTGGTTGGGGTCTTGGAATGCGGATTCTCAATCGAGGAACAGATTCCTGGGGGCTTGTAAATCCCCGGAGATTACAGTAATTAAACAGGGAGACAGGGAACCTGACACGCAGCATACTATCCATAGTAACTTGCCTATTGAGGTATTTAGTCATCCCGCTAGTTTCAAAAATAACAAAAAAATTACCTACCTATGTACATACAAGGTACGTTAAGTAGGTACATATATTGTACACATGCTCGAGCTGATATTCCCACATACTTCAAGTACTCTACATGTTCCGTGACTGATCTATACATACAATTTCCGAGAGAACATACTCCAAGGTGCTAAACACATCTAGGGTTCATTTTTGCGATTGGATATATTCAGGGTATTTCTGCCGCCGATTGGCAGATTGGCTTATTTCTACTGCGTATGTATCAACTAAGAAATTATCGGTTGGCGTATGAAGTAATGACACAAGAGTATGGACCTGCTGGCAATTGCACTGCCGACAGAAGGCATCACAGTAATATGACGGTGATTAATTCTTCACAGAATGCTAAAGGGGCGAGAGGGCGTCAACTTTCATGACATCCGTGAAACCATATGGTATGCAAGGCGTTCCAATTGAGATTCGAGATACTCAAGCATCTCAGTTGTGTGTTGTAGGTAAGTGAAGACCACCAGTATGGCAAATGGATATTCACTACTATTGTGTGTATGTATATATGTATGTTGGAACGATGCTCACCGTGCAAGCTTTTTTTTTTTTTTTTTTTTTTTTTTGTTTTTTTTGCCCTCTCTGGGAAAGGGGGGGGGGATTTTTATTTTGGAGAATGGCAAATAGATCGGGTTGTCAGGTTGTCAGATATCGCATCACCCTAGAGCACATCCCTGTTACTAATAGGACCCATTGTTGTTTGTACGTACTTGTCTACATGTTGCACTATCTTATTTGCTATGTAATTATCGATAATCTCGGTATACCAGGAGGTAGCAGATATTAAGTTAGCTACAAGGACTCTACATAAATCGCTCCTTACCAGCCATAAAGAATCTTGGAGCCTAACCTAGAACACACCCCGTACCTTGCAGTAGCGTGGAGCTTTGACCAATAACGGTCTAGCCGTTGTAGTAGGAGGCCCAATGCTATTGGCTGTACGCAATACTAAATACCTTCCGGGAGTATCCAGGATGGTGTGGCCTCATATTGCACTCCAAACTAACCGGCTCTCGACCCATTCTCTCTCTCTCACTCTCTTCCTCCCTTGCCAGCCATTATTTCAACTTCTTTCTCCCTCCCTCCACGCGTTCGCTACCCCTTTTCGTACGTCTATCGCGACGCTTTTTTCCATCCAACTGAGAGTAAGTCAACTTACTCTCTACCACATTCCTTTGGGATCGCCAACACACTCGTTTACTACCGGCACGTCGCGAGAACAAAATAATATCTAAGGTTTCTTCTTGGCAAACCGAACTCGATATTATTTACACGTTGCCAGGAACCCACAGGCATTGCGGCATAGCATTGGTAAGCTCCAACATATCCCAACCCTCCGCAGCCTTTTGTCTTCTCTGGTGGCTTTGCCCTCACCTCTTTCAATGCACAAAGAGTCATCTCACGCCCACTTCACCGCCAATATGTATTTCTCTTGGGCCGCACAGTGCTGCAGTTTCTTCATTCTGTAACAACCAGATGGACTGACAAGTAGTTGTGCATAGAACTGTGACGGCTTTATATCATCATCACTAATCCCTCATAAGCTAGAAAAAAGGACAAGACGAAAGAACATTGGTTAATAAACATGAAAGCTACGATCTTGAATATTGCCATTGCGGCAACCCTTGCCTCTGGTGCTGTCGCGCAACCTCACCATCATGGCCATCACCACCACAAAAAGCACAATTCTCTGGCCGAGAAGCGTGATGTGAAGGTCGAGACCACCTATGCCCCTGCTACTGTTACCCAGTATATGCTAGGTAATGAGGAAGTAGGTATTGAGGAGGCCAAGGCCGGCTTGGACAAGGGTCTGTACATTGTTGTCGGCGAAACCACGCCTACCTTCACTCCTCCACCCCCACCTCCTGTCACTACCTCTTCTGCGCCTTCGTCTTCCGCTACGGTGGAGGATGCCGTGTTTATCCAGAAGGCTAGCAGCAGCAGCAGCAGCCCCCCGGCGGCTTCATCTTCAACGTCCGCTACTGGATCCGATGATGATGGGTCATTAGACTCTGTCAGTGGCGTTGATCTCGACTTCCCCGATGGCGAGGTTAGATGCTCCGAGTTCCCGAGTAAATATGGTGCTGTTCCTCTGGAGTACCTGGGATTTAAGGGCTGGACTGGCATACAGTTTACGCCGGACTTCCATTTCGGTGTCGACCTCTCAATCGGCTATATTTCAACCGGTGTTAAGGCCGATTTCACGTCTGACTCAGGCTGGAAGCCAGGCTTCTATTCCTACGCCTGCCCTGAAGGATACCTGAAGTCGCAATGGCCCGTGGCTCAAGGGTCAACAAAGGAATCAATTGGCGGTTTATACTGCACCAACGACGGATATCTCAAATTAACTCGGCCGGGATCGTCCAAGCTCTGTCAAAAGGGTATAGGAGGTGTCACCATCAAGAACAAAATGTCACAGGGCGCTGCTCTCTGCCGTACCGATTACCCAGGTACTGAGGCCATGGTTATTCCTGTGGATACGCAGCCAGGCAAAGAGTATGCCTTGGCCAACATCTACCAGGATAAATACTACCAATGGGATGGCAAGATGACCACCCTGCAATACTATGTCAACCAAGGTGGCATCTCCTATCAGGACGCATGTGTCTGGGATTGCGCCTTCCGCCATGACGAATGCGGTGACAAGGCCCCGACTATTCTTGGTGTCGGCAAGGCTCCAGATGGAATCACCTATCTTTCTCTCTTCAGGAACTCACCCGCAAACCTGAATTATAACATCGACATAACTGGAGATATAACTTCGGACTGCTACGTCCACAATGGTGGCTACCCAGATGGCTCTACCGGATGCACTGTAAGTTGCTCTATTCCCCGCTTGTGAATGATGTTGTCATGCTGACTCCCTCCAGACTGGTATTAAAGATGGTGGTCATGCTACCGTCACTTTCACGGACGCATAGACGTCATGATTTGGAGTAGTGTGTTTTCAGTCATACGGGTCTGGGTTCTATTGCCTTCTAATGGATACCTTATGCCATCTTCGGCGTCAATACTACCTGTAATTTTATGAGGTCTGCTTGTTGTGATGGTGGCATGGCGAATCTAATTTTTATTGTGTATACTCGTGGCTTTGCGAATGGGCAGTTGAGCATTCCTTGGGGGCTTGTCTCAGTAACACCTGCTGGTCTCGCTCGAGGCATTGGGAGTAAAGTAACGATGCATTTCTCGGCATTATAAGGTGACAGTCCCAATTCTATACTTGTAAGCAACTCGTGCCTGCTCTTAGATGCTCTGTCTACACTGCCGGTCCTGCCGAACTTGATCGATGTCCTCTGTTGGGCTTGTGGAGCGAAAATAACGATGCTTTTAGAGGCGGGACTGTGCCTGATGGAAAGGCCGGAGTGGCAGCTGACAACCAGACAATCCTCGAGACTTCTGGACTCCAGAGACTCTGTTACTCGGTGAAACGGCATCTCTTGGGCTGAGTGTTATGTTAGACCCAACACACGACGCTTTGGATCACCAAGCCCTTGCCTTTCATCGATTGCGTGAATCATTCTCAATGAAGATCTCTCTCCTGCTCGCCAAGTTAGATGCCTTGATCTCCTGGTGTTATACGTCGAACCTGTTCCCTTGCAGTGTTATATCATTGAAGCGTTCAGGGTTAGTATGCGCTTTTTCTCATTTCCTTTCTCCTTTCTTTACTCTTCGATGTTGCTCGATTCTCATTACAGTCGCTATATGTATGTAACGACTGTTGCATGTCAGGCATCAGATCCCATAAGCTATCACAGCATTCGAACTCGAGACAAATACGACATGGAGCAGTCCTCGTGCATGTCGCTCTTAGTTCAGCATCGAACACGGAACATGCTGCAGATTAAAAGGGCTCGTAGAACAACTTTCACTCGTATTCGGTGTCGATGTTTTCTAGGACGGTAGCTACGTACATGATTGCCAGCATCCTGTGCTATACAGCCGAGGTCCGACCAGGTGCCCCGTGGATGTACATAATGCTTATAGTGCCTGTTAGGGCATAATGTGCACTCCTTATCCAAGTTGTCATTGCGGAAGAGGAAGAACCCCCTTGCCAGACCAAAGATGGACACAAGACAGAGGGCTGTCACAACAGTCGACACTTTGGTGGGAAGCTTCGTGAAAGCTGGAAGTAGCATTGCAATATCAATATCAGCTATCCATCTACTGCCTAGTAGGGGACATAGTAACCATGTACGAGAGTCACTAAGCCCGAGATTCTCGCCTGCTAAGCCTTGGTTGTTATGTCAATGCTGTCGGGTTCAAACGGAGACTCACCCTCGCCATAGTCACACCCCTTACATCCTGTGTCAATCACCATTGCCATATTTCAAATCTTTTGGGGGGTGCTCCCGGGAGTGGGGTACTACTGAAATAATAACTCTCTTAATTGATTGATTTATATTCGTTCAAGGTCTTCCAAGATTGGCCCTACCGCCGCATACCTGCAGTTAAGGAGATGGTGGTGTTACGAGCAATCTGACCAACCTACATATCAATGACCAGCATGGCACTAATAGATGTCCACAACCCAACCCTACTTTACCTAGGTAGTGACTCGCGTGGACAACAGCTGCTTGTCAGGCTCTGAAGAGTGCCTTTTGGAATATTACGAATGGATCATCTCCTGACCGAAATATATGATCCAATCACGGTTGCAGGATGCGGAAATTTGGTAGTATGAAAGGGGGTGGCAAGCTTGGGGAATCACCCTTTTCTTGTTGACTTTACCCCCTAAATCTTCCTTCTCTGTATATTCCAATTCAGATAGCGCGTCTCTCGTTTTAAGCTGTAGTGTATCAATATGGAGTCAAACGTTGGCCTCGTCCGAGATGTGCTGGAGAAATATTCCATCTACGTGTTCATCGGTTATGTAGGAAACTCAAGCAAAACGCTTCCCTAGCAAGTGCTTGTACTGATGGAATACTAGATATTAGCAGTGTTAGGCTATGAACTCTTGTTCCACCCCTTGAGACATTATCCTGGGCCCTTCATTGCCGGATTTACAAACGGTTACGGGGCATTCTATGCTTTGAAGCGAACGCTCCACCTGAAAACTCGAGAGGATCATCTCAAATATGGTAACGGCCTCGTTATCTCAGTATCCTTATACTATCGAACTAAGAATCTGGTCCGTCTTAGGCCCCGTGATGAGGTACGGCCCGAACAAACTGGTATTTAACTCAGCCACGGCGTTAGCACGTAAGCTTTGCGCCGCTTTGCTTTACTTACAGTGATTATTTCTAACAAAAGAAGAGATCTATAACAACGACAGAGTCACTAAACCTGTGGCCTATCTGTCCAACCAGGTAACCCCTGGTGTTTTCAATGTATGGAGCGCATTAGACAGAGACCTCCACCGGCAAAAGCGGAAGCTTATAGGCGCGGCCGTCAACGACCGCTCCATGCGGGCCTTTAAGCCCACCATGATAGAGCAGGTCGACATACTCGTGAAAGTAAAGGCACAAAGCCGGGGCCGCCCGATAGACATGAGCTGGCGGTGTAATTACCTAGGGATGGACGTCATCGGCTTGCTGTCCTTCGGGTTCGCCCTCAATTCCCAGACACACGAGCGGTACCGCCTCCTCTCGGAGATGGCGCCCAATAACCGCCGCCTGAACGCCGTCATGCAGGTGCCCTCCATCGCGCGGTACCGCCTCCAGGTGCCCATCAACATGATCTGGCAGCGCTCGCGCCAGCCCGTCTTCGACCTCCTCGAGCTCATGATCAAGAGACGCACGGCATAGCCCCAGGACGCGCACCACGACCTCTGGTCCTTCATCGCCGACAGCATGAAGACCGACGAGGGTAAGGACCTTCAAGCGCGCGATCTCTGGATGGAGGCCATTTTCTTCATCGTCGCAGGTATGCACGCCCCCCCTGCCTCCTCCGCCCCCGGTCTCCGCTCTCCTTAACCCTTCGTCCCCCCTTTTCGATTTGTTCGTCACCCATCTCGCTTTCATCACACTGCATGCTGACTATTTGTTTGATGGCACAGGAGGCGACACGACGGCGACGGGCATGGCCGCCGCGCTGTTCTACATTGCGCGGCACCGGCACTGCTACGACAAGCTGGCCGCCGAGATCGGCGGGCCCGAGCTGGCGGCCTGCTCCTACCTCCGGGCCTGCATCGACGAGACCCTGCGCATGTCCCCGCCGCTCCCGGGGATGACATTCGGAGCCCGCACGGCTCGGGCTCTACTTCGGCTCCGGGTCCTGATCCGAAAAACAGGACCATTCGAGAGGAATGATGTACAGATGCAGCTGCTATCTAGGTATAATCAAAACCGGCCACTCTTTTTCTGGATTACTAATAATTTTCTATTATCAATGTACTGTGCTGGAGAGATTCAGAGGTCTGGAGGTAAACTAGAACGCTAGAGGTCACCGTTTTGACTGTTTTCTTTGCATAACTGCTTCATAAATATCAGAATATCTATCGGGGCACGTGACTGATAGCTGAGCCGCGCCTGAGCAAAAGCGGTGAACGCACTGACGCAGGGTTGCGGGTGGCGGGATGAATTTTTGCGGGGTAGCGCCGGTGGACCCGCCGATTGCACATTTGAAGATCTCCTGCACGACGTATTGTTCCTCTTCGTAAAATATTTTGCCTATCATCTCCACTTACACACAGATCACGCGGGTCTTGAGAGACTTGAATCCAGCATTACCAGATAGTCAGATTACGTACAAAAAGGTTTCACCGGTAGATTAATTTCCATCGAGTAAACTGATGCACTATCATTCTTAGATCTGTTGCCGTGGCGGCGTTGCATTATCTCCAGAACTATACATATGCGCTCACGTCTAGGCACATGAGCAGCGCTTAACCGACGTCGGCAAAGACTCGAAGGCTAGAAAGTTTTAGTCATGTCTATTCAGGGTGCGGGTTCAATCCGACCCATCAAAGGCTCGAGGCTGGTTCTGCTCCTTTGTTGTTAGTCTGTTTGTTACCTATTTGGGTCTGGACACAATTATCATACTGTATGCTTCTTTCTTTTTCCTTTTCTTTTTTTTCCCTAAGAGAACTACATAATTCTATTATTCTATTAGGACATCAACTTCTAAACCACTTTCTGTCTTGTATTACTCCCTGGGACTCTGCAGTCGAGACATTGTAACTAAGTGCTAGTTACCCATTGGCTGGTACCTCTTCTGCTGCAGGAGAACCATGTTAACCTAAATAACGTCAACTCTCGTCATTTTGATACATCAACAACAACCCCCTTGCTGCTGAAACTCTTGTTGACCTTTGCCCGCCCTTGGAGAATTACCTAACCTAGTGTTATGTCGGCCCCACCTCTCTTTAAGTTCATGCTCTAGGTTTCTGTCTCTTCAAACTTGTCCCGTAGATAGTCACATCGTCTCCCCGACGGGATAAGTGCCCATCCAACACGGGCTCGAGCTTTTTCTTCGGATTATTCGACGTCTATCGAGTGCGGCACCAGGTAAATCCCCGTATTACCATGTCTTTAAACCGTGTTAGTTCTCTCGAGACCTTCCACATCGTGCGCTCCGATGGAGAACGATCCCGGCGGGGTTCTGTATCATCGTCTCTCGACAACTCCGGTCGAGCGCGCAAACTCACCTTCAATCCGCTACCCGAATCAGTAAGTATCATCTAGAGTCGTTGAATTCCCCTTCCGTCCCGTTTCGAGAGCGAAGATCCCCTATTGGGGTATTCCCTAGAACACGCCTTAGAACTCTTAATAGGTCGCCAAGCTGTAATAAAGGGGGAAATGCTGACTCCGGATGTTTCTAGTGGAATCCTGTATTCGCGGAGCATGATGATCATCCCAGCCAGCCAGTCGGGGCTTTCGAGGTGCCCAGGTGGAAACGAATACGTAAGTTACTCTCGACTTGTCGCTAGCTCATATAGTAATGATGAGGTTAACCCGGCCCTTAGTTCAAATTGTCGTTACGGTTATATTTTGTCTCTTCGCGGCAGGAATTGTTTTTGGATATGCTGCAATAAAACCGGTTCTGAAAAAGGAAGGGGCATATCAAAACGTCTGTAATGGCGACGATACCTGCGTGGAAATTCATCTTAATCTTATGTTCACCGTGGCCGCTGTTGTCACGAATGTGGCGGCTTTACCCATCGGAGCCATTTTAGACCACTATGGCCCTCGGGCCTGTGGCGTGCTCGGTGCTATACTCCTGGCCATAGGCGCACTATTTCTGTCCTTTGCAATACGCCTGCCTTTCGACGCATTTCTCTTGGGTTACCTATTCCTTGCCCTAGGCGGACCTTTCACATACATCTCCTCGTTCCAGCTGTCGAACGCCTTTCCCCGACACTCTGGTTTAATTCTCGCCCTCCTCACCGGGGCATTTGATGCTTCCAGTGCCCTCTTTCTTGTTTACCGTATCATTTACGAAAGTACCGGGGGTTTCATTGGACATCATAAGTTCTTCCTCGCTTATCTGGTAGTGCCAGTGGTGATCGTCATCTTCCAGTTCACAGTTCTACCAAGACAGTCGTATAAGACGGTAGGAGAGATGGTCGACGGGATTGTGACACCTGCCTTTGGTGAACCTTCAACCCCACCCGACATTGTGAATGGCGACGACACGAACGGCGACGACCAAGTCGACGAAGAGACTGCGCTTCTGCGCCAGGAGCGGCGTGATCACCATGAGAGCGTTGTCCACGAAGTCGAGGAATTGGTAGGCTCTAAGAAGGCAGATAAGCAGGTTAACCATGAGGAAGCCGCCCTTGAGCGAAGTGGTGTTTGGGGCGTGATGCATAGCAACACAGCAATGGAGCAGATTTGCTCGCCGTGGTTTGTGTTGATATGCTTATTTACCATCGTACAAATGACACGAATCAACTATTTCGTAGCTACGATCCGCCCACAGTACGAGGCAATCCTCGGCTCGAGACTGAAGGCTATTGAGATCAATCACTTCTTCGATCTCGCGCTGCCCCTGGGCGGGATCATCTCGATACCTTTCATCGGGGTTATTCTCGATCATACCAGCACGGTCGCCGTTCTCTCCACGCTCGTCGCCGTGGCGACGACGATCGGCATTCTGGGGGTCTTGCCGTACACGTGGGCGGCATATGCTAACGTTGTCCTCTTCGTCCTGTACCGGCCGTTCTACTACACGGCCGTCAGCGACTACAGCGCCAAGGTGTTTGGCTTCCGCACGTTCGGTACTGTCTATGGTACAATCATATGTCTCTCCGGCTTGCTTAACTTCAGCCAGAGCGGCCTGGACTACCTGTTTCACAAGACGTTCCACGGCAACCCGATCCCGGTCAACCTCCTGCTACTAACCCTGGGCCTCCTCGTGGGCGTCTGCTTGGTGGGATTCGTCGGCGTCAGGGTAAGGTGGTTGAAGATCAAAACGGAGGCTGCTTATATGAACGCCAGAGAGTACTAAGTTTACAGCTAAGCGATATTCTGGCGTTTCGATGTCTCATTGCATGGCGACATATTTTGGTCTTTCGGATATATATATATGGCTCTTGGCGCTATCGAGTCTGCATACCTGGCGCCGGTTTGTATATATAGACCTCTTGGGGTAAGGTTACAACTACAAAATCAAAATATCTTCTAGGGTCTTTACTGTAGTGTTATGTGGTGCTTATATTTTTCTACTCATATTTTAACTCTCTTGGCCGGCATGTTAAGGGTCAGGCAACTATCTGTTAGGAAACTGGCGAAGACGACTAGCGTATGTTGATATTGGCTATTGCATCTTGCAAGTTATTTTATATTTCCAGGGGGTCGACAGGACCTCGTAAGTACTGATCGTCATACGTTGACTTTGCGGGGATTAGGGATAACTGAAGTCTACCAAGGCTAGGGAAGATATGTTCATTCGTATTTACAAGCATTACCCCCTAATGCAGTACCAGTCTTCCGAGAAGAGAATACAAGGCGCATCAAGCAGATAGGTACCTTGGTATTGGGAACACAAGGACAAGCTAGGTCCACTTAGGGTGTAAGTACTACCTAGGTACCTAAACTTGGTGAGATAGGATAGCACATAGGAAGGTAGGTGGAGGAAGTAGGCGGATGTGGAGTCGAAAAGGAAAGTAGGGCCTACCTACCTCGTTAGTGTAGGTTTAACGTAGAGATCCCTTGTGCCTGCTTGCTTGCCGTGGCTACGGGATGATATCTGATTTGAAGATTTTAGGCGCTGCCTACCTCGTCTCTTAAACTTCTCCCTCTAAATGCTTCAATGTGCAATGTGCTGGAGTAAAGTTGCCATACATACCTAAAATAACTTCCGTTTTCCCTTTGGCCGTGAGATCCCGTCCTTAACAATCCGGTTGCCTAAAAATCGGCACGCTTGTCCGTTTATCTATCATTTACCCGTAAATTCTCAACCGCGGCATGAAGCTCGATGAAGAGATGCAGAAAGAAGTCAGGATAGCTAGAATCACCGCCATGGCTCAGGAAACGGAGGATTCTAAGGCCCAGTTAGACTGGCATCAACTGTCACAAGCCTGGACGCTCAAGTCTATCAAGTGTATGTTGCACAGATTCGACTTGATGGAAGGCATGATGCGGAATACCCAAGAGGCCAAAGCCACAGGGATTCTAGAGGAACTCCAGAGGGACGTCGAGGCTCTCCGCAAACTATACCACGAGGTCGAATCAGGCGTCCGCGACACAACAGGCAGCCTGGAAGATCTCAACGAGCAGGTTAACGACCACTATCGCCGCCTGAACGAGAAGGTCGATAAGACCGGCAAAAACATCGAGTTCATGTCCGAGGTACTCAACCGTCAACAAGAACACATCGATACAACCAAAGAAAAGGTCAGAGGCGCACAATCGAGCATATCTGCCCAGAGTGAGGAGGTGAGGAAATTAAATGATAGCCTATTAGACGTGACTCGTAGTGTACAATCTCTGGACAACAAGCTCGACTCACTGCACAGGACATTCGATCAGAAATCAAGGGTAGATTCGGAGGAAAAGCACATCATCGAAAAGTTGGTCGATGGGCAAGCGCAGTTCCAGGATTCTATCAACCGACTTGCCCCTTTTCAAGAGCGGCTCTCCCGACTGCTCGAACCTCCGCCCGTCCTAAGCTCCCTCGTGGCTCTAGATGGTGAGGGAAGAGCAACAGTCCGTTTATTTCTGCACAAACGCTGATGATGTCGCACTAGATTCTCTCACAGGGGAACAAACGACCCAGAACGATGCTCACACGCCCCAAGCTCCTGCTTGCCCACCGAAAAGGAGCCCGCCAGCAGCGGCACAGCAGATGCTCGAGAAGTACGCGAAGTTCCGGAAATCGTACATGGCCCGCCGCCCCAAGAACGAGGCCAGGTTCATCAGGGGGTATCTGAAGGAGCTGGACCGCAGGATCGCGTGGTTCCTCCAGAAGGAGCTCCAGAAGGACTACCCGGACCTGGTGGGCGTTCTCGAGGCCAAGAAACGGGGCAGGATGGCCGACGATTCCGTCTTCGTCAACGTTGACAGGCTGTCCTGGCAGCACGTCAAGGACACAATGCATCGCGCTGACTACAGGCCATTATACGACCTGTTGGAAAGGGATCTCGATGGGGTGGATGAGCTGATACCCCTTAGAGGATAGGTAGTGGATTCGACTTCGCTTGGCTCGACTATCTGTCTATCGTAGAAAGCATCGACGAGAATCAACGCAGATGTCTTACTGGGCAGAGCAGGGAAATAGTACGGTCGATTCGTGTCGAGATGATTACTTGCGCTTGTAGCAAAGGAGCCTGTGTACCACCGAATTTGCAGAGAATATGACGATCCAATTTGAGCGGCAGGCACTTTTATTAGACGCCTATCTGGTGGGAGGGGAATGTACTTAGTGGCTACGTTGCTCATACATAGCGACCCGTTGATTTACACTCATCAGGCAGCTGACCTAATTGATACGCAAGCTCTCGGTGCCTTCTGACAGCCCTGTTGTATCCAGACCGGTCCATTTATTGATCCAACCCAGTACCTCCTTATGCCAGACGAGGGAGTTCTCGGGCTTCAGCACCCACTGATTCGAATATAGTCAGTAGCTGTCGTTCATATACGGGGCGAACAAGACCTTTTTTTCTCCTCCCCTACGACGGGGGGCTGACTTACGTGATTCTCATCAGGGAATACCAAGAGTCGGCTTGGGACGCCGCGTGTCTGCAGGACTGTTCACGGGCAGAAAAAAAGTTAGCATATGTCACTTCTCTTACATAATCTCGAGAGGTAAAAAAGAAAAGAAAAAAAATACTAGTCCAAAAGAAAAAGGGTAAGTCCGGGGAGGCAGGCTATAAGGATCCCCACAACAAAATACATACCATTGAAAGCAGCCAGGCCCTCGGAGATCGGCAGGCGGTAGTCGAGCTCGCTGTGGACGACGAGCTGCGGGGTGGCCCAGTGACCCGTGAAGGCGGCCGGGTCCCACCTCTCGTAACCCTCGCGGCAATCCCAGAGGGTGCCGCCCATGTCGTGGACGGTGAAGAAGAGCTCCTCGGTGGACCAGTCGCTCATGGTGGAGAAGATGCCGTCGTGGCAGACGAGGGCCCGGAACTTGCGGCCGAGCGGGTGGCCCTGGATCCAGTCTGGAGAAGAAGGCCGGGAACGGGTTAGCTAAGAAAGAAGAACAGGAAGAAGAGGTAGGTATGGTTTTTATAGGTGGGGGGAGGAGGGAAGCCTTAACTGATCATGTAGCCGCCGTACGACGCGCCGAGCGCCACGGCGTTGTTGGTGTCGACGTAGGGGAGGCGGTCGGCGATGTGCTCGAAGCAGTTCACCAGGTCGTTGTACGGCCGGCCGCCCCAATCCTTGGCGATGCCGTCCGTCAGCGCCTGGCCGTACCCCGTGCTGCCCGTCGGGTTGGGCATGACCGCGACGTAGCCCTGCTCAGCGAATATCGCGGGGTTCCACCGAGTGCTCCAACTATCGCCCCAGGCCCCTTGAGGCCCGCCGTGGATCAGGAATGCCAGGGGATACCGCTTGCTGGGGTCGAAGTCGGACGGCTTCATGACGAGGGCGTGGCATTTGTAGTCGCCCGCGCCCTCGAACCAGAACTCGTCGAACTGGTTCCTCGTCAGGCCGAACGATCTGCCTTCCTTGGAGCTCGAGGATACCAACGCCGTTGCCTTGGACGCCGGGTCGACGATCGAGTATAAAGAATTGTCGATGAGCGAGGTCGAGGTGAGGAATAAGCGGCCATCGCCATCGGCCAGGTTGAAGAAATCACCAACCGCGCCGTTCTCCGTCAGCGGTTCCGGGAGTTCCCTGGCTTCTAGCGGGGTCGACGGTAGCTTGAATAATACCTGCCGACCGCCCTTCTCGGCGGTGACGTAAAGCTCCTTGTCGTCGTTGCTCCACACGACGCCCTCGGGTCTGAGATCCCAGCCGCCCTCGCCGTCCTCGGTCTTGTAGAACTCCTGCACGTTGCTGAGGTCGCTCACATCAGGCAATAGCATCAGCCGCCACTTATCCGACTCGTATTGTCTGTCTCGCATGCGTTTGAACGCCACCTTCGTCCCGTCATGCGAGAATACGGGCGTGCCTGTGTAGCCTTGGAGCCTCCCCGTCTTGACAACTTGCGGCAGTGGAGGTTTCCTCTCCGCGAAAGACTTCAGAGGGACGTAGTAGAGGTCAGTCTTCGTCCACAGCGCGGGATTGAGCTGCGGGTCCTTCGACACGAACACGATACCCTCCTTGCCGATGTCGTAGTCGCTAGAACCCCCGAAGGGTGGCACCGGGCACTCGAGTTCCGTGCCGGCGAGCGCGTTCACCAACCCGCCAAGGCTCCAGGTCCCTTCCGCCTTCTTCAGGGTGCCGTAGAATAAGCCGCTCCTGCGATTAGTGGTGTACGAGTCCCAGTGCCTTACGAATAGATGCGTGTATACTTTCGCGCTAGACAGCGGCTTCTTCTCGTATGCCGGGTTGTACATCTCCCCCGAGGCCGTCGCGGGAGCCGTGCAGGCGAAGGCCACGGTCCCATCGCCGACCGGCTTAGCCTTCACGTTCGATATCAATCCCTTGAAGCTGCTGATCTCATGCGGACTACAGCACAGACACGCCGGAGGGTGCGGTGTAAGTAGCAGTGGACCAAAAAGGAGTAAGGTAGGTAAGCTAGAAATCCGTACTTACTCGGAGCCCGGCTTCGTCGCGTCTGCCACCATGAGACTCGACGTGGTCTCCCCGTTCTTGACGAAGACGAATTCCTCGTCGGAGATCCATGTCGGCTCGGTGTAAGCCGGGTCGTCATATAGTGGAGTCGACCGGCCCGTCTGGATGTCAAGGGCCTTGATCGAATAGCTCTTGGAGTGCGACTCGAATGAGTACTGGGACACTGCAAGCGACCATCATCAACTCGTGCTCCAGACAACCTAATCTCAACATCTCTACGTATAAGTACAACTATAACGCACCGGTAAACAAGGCGATGGTTCCGGTACGATTTGGCACGCCCGGGCTGCGACGCGGCGCCGAGAGCAGCACCTCCGGGGTAAACTTGGTGGCCATTATCGTCATGGTGGTTAGGATTGTGACAATGTCATGTATCTCAAGACAGCCTACTTGAGTACAACAGGTAGATAGATACTGAATCTATGCGTTTATACGAGGTAGGGATAGGTACATACTTGGAAGAACCTTAAGCTCAGCTAAAAACCGCCCCGCATTGGATGCCGGTCCCTCAATTGCCCGGCGGGGTATAGGTAAGGTACCTTCACTGCCTACCTAAGAGAATGTATGTAGATCCCCGTCACCTTTAGTATACCCTACGCCGTTATCCGGATACATACCATCTTCGGTATCTACAGTAGTAAAATACCTGAGCACGCGGGGCTAGGGGGCCGTCGCGTAACGCGTGTAGCTACATCTAGAATCAAACGCACCATTCCTACCTGTTTATACAGAAGCGAAAGCGAAAGCAAATGCCAGTGCCGCGTGCCAACGAGACGAGACGAGACCGTTGCGATTCTATGACCGTTGGGTATCTCAGGTAATGCAATCGACGGCGAAACCTCACGCCGCAGAAAATGCCAATACGCCCATTCGTGCTCTCTAGTAATCCATCCCAAGAACGCCGAAACCATGCGAAAGAAGAAACGTGCGCGACCCATCGCTAAAGTCCGTAGTCGTAGATAAACCACCACGCCCATCTATTTCCGCGAGGCGCCGAAGTTGGTACGCATCTTCTTGGCCTCGCGAGAATCCGTCTCGCTTCCCTCGTCGTCCACCTCCTTATCCTTCCGCTTCTGCTGCTGCTTCTTCTTGCCGTTGCCGCCCTTCCTGTCGGTCGCCGAGGTGGGGGTCGGCTGGTTGGAGCCGCCGTCCTTGTCCTTGTTGTTGTGATTGCTATTGTTGTTGGCGAACGAGGTCGACAGCGGCGTCGGCGCGGCGGCGGGGGTCGACGTGGCGGAGGAGGGTTCTGCGTTATCGGGCTATACACATAGACAGAAAAAAACTAGGTCAGCTAAGCGCCCCGGAAGAAAAAGCTGGGCTGTAGCCCGCAGTACGGCGACGTACGTGGAGAACGTTGTATGAGATGGAGGAGCGCGAGAAGACGCGGTTCTGGTCCGTCGGTCCGCCGCGCTTACGCTGCGCGGCAGCGCTGGAACTGCCCTTTAGGTAGGACTCGAAGCCGGCGACGATGTTACCGAAGGTGGTGCTGTCGAGGTAGCGCGTCTCGATGTCGAGGATGCTCTGCTCCAACTGGGCCTGCAGATGGGTTTGTCTTTAGAAGCTGACCATCTTCCAATCCGTTCATGGCGCAAGTTAGGATACCGGCTTACCAGTTGCTGCTGGTTCTTCTTTTTCTTATTCAAGAGATCCTTGAGATGCTGGCGCTGCTTCACATATTCTCCCATCAAGGCCTCATTGTTGCCTCCGGTAGAGGTCGATTGACTATTCTCCGTCATCGTGGTGATCAGATTCTGTCGTTGGAGCGAGAGGTGGTGACGCCGGGCTTCATAAGTTCAAAAATTGCTGCAATGTGTTGTTTGTAAGGTTGCCGGCATAATTGAGCTACCCTAGCAGCCTAGCACTGCCTAGGTACCTGCCAATTCCGAGAACCGGCGGATAATGCTGTGGCCAATGCGTAAGGTTCTGGGCGTTATTAGTGAGTAGGTGCACTAGGTCAACCTACCCCCTGTCGATCGGCACAACGTGGATACGGTTCCACATTCCTTTTTCAGTAAAAATTATTTAACCGATAGCCCCACGTTGGGATAGTTAAATTAATTAATTAATAATTAATTAATAATTAATTTAAAATAATTTAAAAATGAATTATGAATTAATTATTAATTAATTATTTATTAATAATTAATTAAAATAAAAATATATAAATATAAATATAAATATAAAAATTATTTTTATAATTTTTTTATAATTAATTAATAATTAATTATAAATTAATTAAAGATTAAAAGTTAATTAATTATTGATTAATTATTATTAAATAAACTTTAATATATATATATATTAAAAGTTATAATAAAATATTATAATTTATAATAATAATTTATTATTATTATTATTAAGGTTTTATAAATTATATAATATAATTATATAATTATATTAATTTTAATTTTAATTTTTAATATTTATATTAAATATAAATATTATATATAATATAAAAAATAAAAAATAAATTATTTATTTATTTTTAAAAATAATTAAAAAAATATTATATATTATATAAAAAATAAATAAAAAATTTAATTAAAAATATAATAAAATTATATATATTTAATTATAAATATTTTATTTTAATTATTTATTTTATTTAATTAAATATAATTTTTAAATTTTTATTATTATTATTATAATAAATTTATTTTTTATAATAATAATATATATAAAATAAAAAAATAATTTAATTTAAATATAAAATATTATTAAAAATAAATAATAATAATAAATTAAATTAAATTAAAAAATAAAATTTTATTATATATATATTTTTATTATTATTATATAAAATATTTATAATATAATATATAAATTTATTATAATAAATTATTTTATTTTATTTTATTATATTAATTAAATAAATATATATAATATTATTAAAATTATAAAAATAATTAATTATTTATATAGGTTTTTTTATTAAATAAATAATATATATAAATTATATATATATAATTATTATAATAATATATTAAAATTATTATATAAAATAATAATTATATATATATATAATTATATTTAATTAAAAAAGGAAAAAAAGAACTTTTTTTAATTTAATTAATTAAATATTAAATATATAATAGCTATTTAACTATATATTATTATAATAAATATATATATATAATTTATATATATTACTTTAAATAATATATATTATATATTAATATTTTTTTATTTTTTATTTTATTTATTTTATTAAAATTAATTAATAATCGATTTATAATTAATTTAAGATTAATTATTTTATAAATATTATTTTATAAAATATTTTATTTATATAATTAATATATAAAGTATAAAGGTAAAGTGGTATATATTAAAAAGATAAAAATCTTATATTTAATTATAGCTTTTAGCTATATTTAAATATAAGATTTTATTATTTAATTTTTTATTTAATTTAAGTTATACCTTTAATATACGTACTTCTTTTAATGCTTTATATTAATAATATTATAATTAAATATTAATCGATTATTAATTAATTAATAATTAATTAATAATCGATTAATACTTAATTAACTTTTAAATTATCTTAACCTATTAGCGTACTTGGCGTTTTAACCGAGCTTCCAAAACGGGGGGGAGGTTGGGCTGATCGACAGGGGTTAGGTTGAGATAGTGAACGCCCTCGTTATTAGTGGCTCCCTCCACCGGGATTAGCACGGCTTGTTAGCACCAATAAGGCATACGTTAGCGTCGGCTCGGAATACCCGGGGGAACCTCGCAGCGCAAGCGACGCTCCACGTTTCCAAGCTTCTATAGGTACTCCTGTTACACCTATGTTCAATTTGAAACAAAAGGCACGGTACGTACACAAGAGAGATATGTAGCTGAGGAATTGTTATATAGAGATAAGAATATCCCAGTGCTGGAGTCAACATATCCTACGCTGGGTATTGGTGTATTTCGGGCTATTTATTTATACCAAGCTTATGATAACGTATTTCGTTAACATCTCAAAACATTATTAGGTCTTAGCACCATCTTACTCGTTGACCTATAAGTCATCCTATTGGCATAATGTGTGAAGACATGGCAGAATAACCTCCTACAGAATTAAGAGTATAATCGCCTGATAGGGTAGGTAGGATATACCGTACTTACCAACTAGAAGGGCAGTGTTTACCGATTACTAAGGTTTCATCTGATTTTTTGAGACTATAATGTTTATCAGAGGCTCGTAGGATTAGATCATGACAGGACAAATATCTTGACATGGACACGATCGAGACATCGGGGGAGGGCTACTTAACTTCTAGGTCGCGTCAACAGTAGCCTACATAATATCACCGGCTTCTTTCAAGGGGGAAGAAAATCGTTCCCTCGTTCCATCAACCAAGGAAACAAATCACATACAGGTTGACGAGTCGGACGTCTTGCAACAAGGTTTGTTTATTTTCTTATTTCTATGCTGAACGCCATGCTTCATAAGCCTAGAGCAAAATAACTTTGGTGACTGACCTCGAGCTTATGCTAGAAAAGGAGTAACTTTGGTGTTCGCAAGTTGCAACACCTCAGAAGATTGCTGGATCTGCAAAGCTAGACGATTAGCCTCACTCGTTGACGATGTCACTACTTGAGGTTCTTCTCATCTTCTTGATTCGCTCCTTCAGAAGCTTCTCGCGCAGTTCATTGGCCTGCTGTTGTGGGGTCTTGGTCTGACGAATAAGATGAGAGTCAGTTCTCGATCCGAACACGTGATACGAATTCAGATTCCCTAAGAAGAACGAACCTCCTCGGACACTGAGGCCGCATGCGGTCTGGCGGGTTGGTGTTTATCTTCATCTTCCGAAACATCAGCGGATTTGTCACGGGTACGAGGGGAGTTAGCGGAGTGTCTCCTCTTTCTCGAAGGGCTGCGTCTGCTGGGGGATTGGCTCTCGCCTCTGCCTCTTAAACTCGAGCGCTTGGGATCTCCTGACGATTTTGGAGGACTTAGACTGCGCGTTGAAGACCGCCGTAGCCTTCCACGGCGGTTAGGCGTAGGGCTGCGGCTTATGAGTTCGCGGACAGGTCGTCGTCTAGGACTACGACTTGGTGATCGTGAGCGTGAATAAGACGAGCGACTGAGCCGCCGAGCATCTCGACGCGGGGGTGATCTCGAACGACTGAGCGAATCCGAATACCTGCGCCTTTTTGGTGGTGGCGAACGTGACCTACTGTTAGCTGACCTGCCGTCGCTGTCTGGAGAAGAGGTGTTTCGTCTGCGGCGGTTTCTGCGCGGGCTGTATTGGCGCCCTCGCCTGGAGGGCCGGTCTCTCTTTGCTGATGTTCTATAACGAGGCGGTGACCTATATCCCCTAGAACGGTGACGAGGTGGACTATCAGATCTATAGCTAGCCCGGCGGCTACGGTCGCTAGACGTGCTCGACAGGCGGGAACGAGATGAGGATTTTCTTGAAGCAGGGCTTGCAGAACGTGTTGGGGAGCGGCCACGCCTGAAGTCTTGCCGACCTCCGCGACGACCTTGCGGCACGTATCGGTCACGATTGTTCTGGTACGAATCTCGATCCCGTCTTGGTGGCGACAGAGAGCGGTCACCGCCTCGGCCAAAGCCTCTACCGCGGTCTCCGAAGGCTCGATCGCCGCCACGTCTTCCGCCGCGCCAATTATCGCCACGGCCACCACGGAATCCACGTTCTCGGCGTTCTTGGTCTCGGATATCTGCTAAGTCACGGTCACGGCGCTCTTGGATCTCCCGTCGGGTTCGAGTCTCCTCGGCGGCCTTGTCCGCATCGATCTGGTGGGCATTAGTTTATCATACTCACTTTGACCGGGGTGGGTGTATCATCACCTTTTCTTGAATAAGTTCGAGCTTCTTCGCTTCCAAAAGTTCCTTGGGAACTCCTTGGGGGTTAGACTGGGCGCTTAGACAAAGTTTCCAGAGATCTTTGCAGAATGGAGCGGTGTCTTTGTCGAGGAAGCCGGTCAGCTGGATCTGCATGGATTTGATATCGGGCTGCAACATAAATGAATCGTTAGGAAACCTAGGTAATTATAGCACTCGTATCGGGGGAAGAGGTGCACCAACATAGCGGGAACCTTCAATCAGATTGAAGCAGAGCTCGGTGACGACATCATCCTCAGACCCCAGTATCTCAGAGATCTTGCTGGCAATCCACCTGCGAAAGACTCGGTTAGTTCTCAAGGGTAGCAGAATTCAGGCGGGGGGAATTGATGCACGCACTTCTTCATGACCTGATGATTGACCTTTTGCATGTCGACCTTCTGGTTGAACTCTAGCGGAAATTTCGTCGCTCGCAAGAGCTTCGCATCCACGCTGGCCGCCATGGTGGGTTGTTGTGGACGGGAAAGTAAGTCTGTTTGGAGGGAATCGTAACGCGATCGGTTTGAAGAAAGGCAGGACTGGGACCTTATTAAGTATATAACCTATGTAGTGACGTGAATTTGAAGGCTGAATTACTCTCGGCTGCAAGCAGCTGTCAATAGGGGCCCAGCAGCCGGCAACTAGTTCGCGGGTAGTCCCTCATGTACCTACATGCTAAGTACCTAGGTAGGGGTTAAGGTAGAATCTGACCACTTTGTTGTATGTACTACGAACTTGGTACACTACTCGGTACGCTTGCAACGTACATACTAATGTGCCAATGTTGTTGTGATGTAATAATGGATATATATATAGAATATGATACATAGAAAAAGGTCGAATATTATTGTTCAAAATCGTATCGCATCTTCTTCTGCGAAGCAACAATTACCCGAACCCTTCACATCCCGATTTATTACCTAACCTAACTATGCCATCCCTCCAACCCGGGCCACCCACTCCTCGGCACTCATGACCGTGCCCTGCTTAGGCAGTACCTTTGCCATAAGCACGTCGTGGACATCGGCCGCCGCGTCCGCGCACAGGTCCTCGAGGACCACGATGTCGTAGTCCATATCGGCCGCCTGGCGGACCGTGGAGAGGACCGCGCCGCTCGTGGCCAGGCCGGCGACGGCCAGCCTCTCGGTGCCCAGCGACCGCAGCACGACCTCCAGGTCCGTCCCGTGGAAGGCCGAGACGCGCCGCTTGCGCACGTGGATGTCGGTGGCGGCCTGAGACACCGACGGGTGCACCTGCGTCGAGACATCCGTCTCCTTGAAGACACCCGCTGCCTTCACCTGTGCCATGGACCGGCTGCGGGCTGAGACGTCCGGGTAGTTCTCCCGGAAGCCGGTGGTGACCTGGATGATGGGGATGCCCGCGCCCCTTGCCGTGGTGACAGTATCGGAGACTCGTTTAATGTACTGGGATGTATCTGTGATGCCGGCACCTTGAAGCATATCAATAACGCCATTTTGTACATCCAGGACAATTAGAGCTGTCTTCTCCATTGTGTGTGTGTGCGCGGGCGTGGGTGGTGTGACGAGTACACGGTTGTGGTGTTTTATTATGGTAAGTGAGTGGCAGAACAACAGGTATTCAGAGAAGCTGAAACAGTTTCGAATTATTTATCCTCGCTTTATAAGACGAAGCTGCTTAATATTTGATTTGCTACACTTAGTCGAATAGCAAGACCTACATATATATAAACCTAAGGTGAAGCTAAGGTAATACCTACACAGATGAACCTCAACGGCTCCCGATCTCTATGCCTGATTGGCTAGTATATCGTGAGGGGAATTCTTCGGAGCCGATACGCATGTTTCTTTCGAGTTGTCCTTATAGTCTCTTATTCGATAGTTAGGGCGTATTATTAGTTTATAGGGTGTATTTAAGAAACTGTCTTTGTTTTTCAAAATCAGTAGGTGCGGAGTGACCTAGCTGACGGAGTTCGTACAACTATATGTGGTAAGTACTCCCGGTGGCACAGATCACGATCATGGCGAGACGACTTCTCCAAAGCCACAAATGAGCGATTTTCCTGCGCAATGTCAGTCAATCAGTCAGGTGAGCACTACCCCCAACGATTCGTAAGCATGGGCTTGACGAAATTCGCGCTCGGGTGTTCAACATGATGAGGGGGTCCTGCCCACATGTAGCAGGCAGGATCTATGGAGAAATCACCGTCTGGCCAGCTAGGTATCCGTAACGCAAGCCTGGGAAGGTTGAGAGGTTGAAAGCTCGCGTCTAGACAGCAGTGCTGTCAACGTGGGCTGGCGTGGCGTTACATAGCCAACGCCGAACGTGGTCACGCTTCCCATAATCCACGCTCGCCCTCAATGATCATAAGATTTATGCGAACAGTCTCAGCCGCCCTGTCCGTGGGTGTAGAGGAGTAGAGGGCAGAAAATAACGCCCGGTATACGAAGTTCTGCTTCAAGGCCTATGAAGACCTCTACACATTAATCCAAATCCAAGCCAGAACGACATAATGCAACTAGAGTTAGTATAGGTTTGGTAGATGTCATAGTCAACGCAAACTATTGCTGCGGTCTGTTGTATTATGAATTAGTATCCTGTCCGGCCATTATCAATTAGTACCAACAGGAGCCTTCCCACGGTTAACATCACGATCACGGCAACCCGCTGAAAAAGCCTGTATTCGTGGTATTCCTCGACCGAGCTAAGTCCGCTCATACACCATTTTTGTCCCTTAAGCACTCGCGCTCATTCGTAGTAACCATAGGCCAACCCCGTTGTCCGCTTACTTCCGTATAACGCCAATAAGACAATGATCATGATACAACTAGGTCATGAAAATATTTCCGTAAGAGCAGCCTATCCACATTCACTTTGGATAGTTAAAATGGCTCGCTTCTTTTCGATCCCCACGGGGAGGGCTCGAAGATTTAGGTGGCTGTTGTTTCGCAGCAAGAGCGCTAATCTTCTCACGCGCTTTCATCAAGCCGCTGTTGTCCTGCTCCTTCAGCTTGGCGCGGATTTCGTATAGAGAGAGGAGCGTGGTGGCCTTATCAATGTCGCTGTCGGTATCGGGCTTCTATGCAGACGATTAGTACTTTCCGTGATCAGATGAAAGACATATTCTTCTTTCGAAAACATACGAATCCTCTTGCGGGAGTTCCGGGAACTGTAGTAGGCGTTGCGGAGTTGGTTCTCGTCAACGGGGGAGTGAACATGCGACGGCCAAACTTGTCCGTTAAGCTGCGACCAGCAGGCGTAGAAGTGGTTCTGCCATCAATAGCAAGACTTCTGGGCCGCTGATGAGCCTGTGACTGATCCTGGTGATTGAGTGTGCTGTTGGCGCCTACTAGCGCTTTGGAGGCGGATTGATCTGGCTGTAAAAGATTGCGGGCAATTAGCCAGGTTTTCTACAACAAGGGGAGACGAAACGGCGATGAGGCGAATAGCATACAGCGGCTTGGAGATCGTTCAGATCAGCCAGCATTTGCGCTAGCTGAAGAGCTTCCATAATGGCTCATTCGATATGTGCCGTCTAAGGATCGTGATGACGTCAACAGTCAATAAGTTCGGGTCGGTGTAGAGCTATGTATGTCGTGTTGTGATTTTGTCGAAGTAGAATTTTTTGGGATGAAAATTGGTTGGGAGGCAAAAGTAGGTGTCCCTTTTCTCAACGGAAGGACGAGTTCTTAAGAATGGTGGTTGCGATGATATCAGCCCTGTAGGGTGGAATTACAGGGAAGAGGCAAGAAATACCTAAATTTGTTTGAAGCGATGCATTCATTTTTTTATTTTTTTTATTTTTTATTTTTTTTTTTCAACACAAGCAATCCTTTGCAGCGCGCTAGGGGCCTTCTTAAGCCCCGGACTCTGCTTACCCCGGGGGCCAGGGTAGCCAAGGCCAGACCCGGCCAGTCCGGTACCAGAAAAGGCACAGAAACAGAGAGATTAACTGGTTTCCCCCACCAAAAATATGTGACATTACGACGCTATTATGCATGATCCAAGTAGCTAGCAGCTGCTAGCTAGGTAGCTTGCACGAAGGGTCTCGTGCCCCAGCAGTCCAGTTGCCAGGTGTCTAGCCTACCGTATCTCCCTTGCCTACCTAAATCTGTCAAGACCGCAGAAGGATCCCAGACCACCCCCATCCACCGCTTCCTTTCATCTACACCTGGTTACGTAGTTGTTTTACCTATACGTATGTGGCTCTATGAGGGCTTTTATTTCAAAGCATTTAAACAACGACAAAGACATTGGTTGCTTAAATGTTTTAAATTATTTAATTCGGACCAAAATGAACACAAGGGTATTATTACGCAATCGAGTGTTATATTATTAATAACTTTTCTTTATATGGACGGACAACGGATTGTGAATGTTAGCTCATTGAGGCTAGCATGAGTGCTTTTTTCGCGCTATGCGTGCCTTACTTAGCTATGTACCTATAGCTTCAATGCTCTACCTAGGATGTATGTACGTGGGTAGCATTGCTCCGGCGGTGTTACCTCAGTACTCCAGATTTTGATCCCACCCGGACAACTTCACAAGAGCCGAACTTCGGGACAACGTCTCAACGATCTCCGCATGCAGTGCCGAGCCAGCCTGATATAATAAATAAACCAATTGCACGAGCACACAGTCCCTGGTCCTCTTCGATTATCACTCATTCAGGTATGTATGTCGCACGATCGTCGAATCCTTCGTGGGTTTTACATGAAGTATTCATCGTGAAAAGGGAAATGAACCGTTAATAACTTCATTCTCCTAGTCCATATAATGAACGTCTTCCGTCGCACTATGGCTTCAGTTGCCTCTCTAAGACAAGCTAGCAAAGTCGTCTGTATTGGCCGCAATTATGCGTAAGTTGCGCTAGCCGCTCGCTCTACCGCAGGAAGACTAACAAACATCGTGTAGTGATCATATTACCGAGTTAAACAGCGCAAGGCCAAAGCAGCCTTTCTTCTTTTTGAAGCCTCCGTCTTCGCTGCTCTTGCCCGGAGCCGGTCCGGTCATCCAGCCTAAGGGGGTGAACCTTCATTATGAGGTCGAGCTGGCCTTGATCATGGGCAAGCGGGTCAAGGACCTCAGTGAGGAGGACGAGGAGGGCGCCCTTGACGCCATTGAGAGTCAGTTCTCCAGGCCTTCCTTGTTTCATATGCCCCTTCGTATTAACAGGTTTTTACAGACTACGCTCTGGGTATTGATATGACGGCAAGAAATGCTCAGAATGAGGCCAAGATCAAAGGGTTGCCTTGGGACATCGCCAAGGGGTTTGACACATTTCTGCCTGTGAGCAACCTCATTGCGAAATCGGAAATCCCTAACCCTCATTCCGTGGAGCTGTACCTTACCGTCAATGACGAGGTCCGGCAAGCCGACTCCACCGAACTCATGCTCTTCCGAATCCCGAGGATTCTGAGTGACATCTCCAAGGTCATGACCATCGAAAAGGGCGACATCATCTTAACTGGGACGCCAAAAGGTGTCGGGCCGGTTGTCCCGGGTGATGTCATGCGGGCCGGTCTCAAAGTGAACGGTAAAGAGCTTGAGGAGTCCAAGATAGAGGTGAATGTTGAAGAGTCAACGAGCTCGTACGTGTACCAGGAGACTTAGACAACTATATACCCGGTGTATATCACAACAGAATTACTTCATGTAAAGGGGGGTAATATTTAGTGATACACTTACATATTTTTGTACATAGAATATCTCAGTCTCTAGTACCGAGCAAAACTCGAGCCCCGGCTCAGAGGATCCACGAGGTTCAACTATATGTTAACGTATTATACCACTTGTTTCTAGATAGTAACCAGATGATTCTAGCTATGTGACCATTCGAAAGACGTCTTTGAACGGTCACTGGGTTGATGACTAGTGAGACTAGATGTTCTGTTTTATGATGTGTAGATATATTCCCCCCAGCCCCCTCCCCCCCTTTTTTTACACTACAAAAAGAAAAAGAAAAAAAAAAAAAAAAAGCAAATCAACCCCAAAGCGAACCTCCGAATTTTTCCATGTCTTTCACTTAAAATTTAACGTATATGCGAAAAATAGATGAGACCATAACCAATGCACACATGTACCAAGCTATCACGGTACAAACCAGAAAAGAAGATCATTCATTCGCCAGGTATCCCAAGCCGGATATTACGGTATCGGCTGGTCGGGTAACGGAGGTTATTCGGCGTCTCGTCGAGCCACCTCAAGCCCTCCGACATGGTCCCGACCAGGCTCCGCGCGCCCGCCTTATCGCCGCTTGCCTCCCAGAAGAACGCGCCCCCCAGGTGGCGGTCCACGACGTAGCGCGACTTGAACCTAGTGCTGCGCACGTCGTCGTACGAGATGAGCTCGCGGGTGCTGTTGTCGTAGCTGTACGTGGCCTTGGCGGCCTCGTCGTAGAGCACGGCGGCCCCGGGCCTCGGCAGGTCCCTGTAGTAGTAGATGCCGGGCTGCGGGCCGCCCTCGCCCACCCCCGAGTAGTTCTGCCCCAGCCCAGACGTACCCTCAAACGCGCGCCCGTACAGTGGCAGCCCCATCAGGATCTTCTGCGGGTGGATCCCCTGCTCCTCGTAGTGGCCGATCGCGTCGTGCGTGCTCAGCTTCGTCGACACGGCGTTGTTGCGGTTCACGAAGACGTTGGCCTGGTGCCCGCTGACGGTGTCCCAGCTTCCCGAGTAGTCGTACGCCATCAGATGCCTGGGAGAAAGTGTCAGCGTCCTGTCGTTTTTCATCATGGTTCTTGCCGTTCCCGCGACTCACCAGGTGTCGACGTATCGGTTCATGGTAGCTAGATCCATGTTCTGGTAGTTGAGCGGACTCGCGGGACTGGCTACGCTGATCTCGAAGCGATATCCCAGGTGGTGTTGGAAGGAATATCTGTCAAACGCGCTCCTGCAGACTTCGAGCAGCTTGACGAAGTTCTCCTTTTCCACGTCGGTGGACGGGAATTCCCAGTCGACATCGATGCCGTCGAAACCCCAATCCGTGACGATCTGCACGGCGGATTTCGCGAATGTTTGCCTTCCCATCTCCGTCGCCGCGGCTGATGCGAACTTCGGCGAATAGTTCCAACCGCCTATCGAAAGGAGCGTCTTCAGGTGCCTGTTGTGCTTCTTGTGGATGAACAGCTGCTTGACGACACCATAGGCGTTCGTGGTGAAATTGTTCGTGGAGTCTAGGGGATAGCGTTTCTCTAGATCTACCGCCGGGTCGGACGACCTGACCGTTCCGTTTACGTCGATATCCGCGAAAGCGTAGATAATATGTGTCAGCTCGGACACCGGTAGCTCCTGAGGCTGGTAACCTGAGGTGTAAGTACCCCTGAGAACGTATAAGCTGATGCTAGAGTTAAATAGGGGCAAAATCACCATACCAATTCGTGAAATATACAGCATTCTTGAATCCTCTAAATGGCCCCGGTGGTGATGGTGGCGTTATTCCAAACGGATCTGTAGGTCTAGGTGGCGCTTGGGTGCTTGGTGAGGCACTGGTTCCCGGAATAGGAAAACTCGTCGTATTGCTAATTACAACGCCTGTCGTCACGCTTGAAACTGCAGTCGAGCTTATGTCGCCAGTTGAATATCCAGATCCTACGGCAGTCGTTGGTATCGAGGAAGCCCCAGTAGCTTCGGTCGAGGCGAGACTTGTCCCAGAATTGGCATCTCCAGGAAACGAAGAAATCGAACAGTAATCCTGCCGGGAGCCATTCGAACCCTCTCCTTCGCCCGACGGTGCCGGAGTATAGATAGTCGTAGGGAGATAGATCGTCTTGGTCGAGACAATGGCAGCACAATCGACAGGTTCTCTAATCCCCAACACATAGCCACAGAAAAGGACTTGAGAAAACCCCCACAGATGATGCCCTCGCATCTTTGCCAGAATCACCAGTCCAGAAGATAAGTACCCTTATAGAGATATTCAGCTTAGCCGGCAACAACACTGAGAAACTCCGTCTCCCCAGAGCCTAGAAGAATGCTCTTCAAGAGCAAGACATATCTGTAGTAATCTTCTTCACCGATTTTAACAAGCTCAGATATTATGGAAGTTCGGTTTTTTATTATTCGATTGTTCCTAACCTAGATAAATGTGAAGGCATCGATTCGCTATTTACATGAAGGAACCTCATATTCTTTAAGGTGATGTCTCGCGGCATATGGTACCTGAGCATCACGTCTTCATAAACAAGTTTGCAAGCCATGATTACGACAGCCCGGTATCATCCAGGGCCTTTAGCCGGTGCAAGTTGTTGCCATTCGGTCCGCTTGGAGAAAACGAGCGAAGTATACGTAATTGCGTGTGCATTCACGTACGGCGTACCTAATGAGTAAAGAGGTGGCAGGTTTTAAAGAAAAGAGCATATTAAAGGCCCAAGCCGGAGCTTACGTGATCGGGAAGAGAAGACGAATAGGGACTTTGCTGTCGGTAAAAGAGATGGATAATATCGAGTTCCCGCGTCGTTGGTTCCGGCCAAATCGCAACTTTCGATCCCTATGTAGATCTACCAAGGACGAATCTGACCTGCAGATTAATTACTTTGCCTTTACTAGATTTCTAGAATAAAGAAGAATAGAACATGAGGGTTGGGGTTTTCACTCTAGTTCAAGCAGATCTTTGACTTGATTATTGAGTTTTTCATTCTCCATGAGAACAGCGCGAATGGCTAGGGAACAGGGAAATAAATATAAGCATGAATACTTTTAACTAATAATATAATGGTTACAAGTGACAAAGCAGCTTGCTTAGATTTATATGATGTGCTTGCGCGGCATTGCAACCCTACCACAGCTAGGTCGTAAATTGACGTACGCAGCGGAAGTTCTAAGTGGGCCGTATATATGGGTTCGATGTGTTTTAGGGGCTTGTCCCTCTCAGATACGAGATGAAATCGGATTTTAGGGAACATAAATATGTGATCTTGTTCCCTGAGATATAGTAGAGGCCGAAGAGGAGGAGGAGCCCTATGTGCATTGTATTAGGTATTACGTAATTAAATCAATATATACCTAGGTACATATGTACAAGTCACAAGGATGTTGGCCCGTGCATGCGGGGATAACATCAATTATGCAGTTATGTAATTCGAATCCTTGTTATCTGCTAATGTTCATACCCACCTAATGCTGCATTTGAATTGCTGAGGACCCAGTCAGCCAGTCAACTTACACGATGACAACCGGTTCTAGTCCGGATCCAGTCGCGATCGAGCCCAGGCGTCGCCGTATTACGCAGGCGTGCGACTACTGCCATCGCCGTAGCATTCGCTGTCGCCCGTCTAGTTATGGCACTACCTGCCAGAACTGCAATGACTTCGCTCAACCCTGCACTTACCGGCGCAAAGTGCGCCGCAGAGGTGTTGCTTCTCGTCATCAACGGTCTGAAGGCGGACTAGGAGACTCTAAGGACGAAGGAGCGGCTAGTCGCCATGGGAAGGGAGCTCTACCTCGAACCCAAGGAAAGCAGTCCAAGACACCCAGCAACTTATCCTCGCTCCAGCTTTCACACCAGGCATTGCAACCACAGTTGGTAGAATGGAATGCGCCCTACATTGCCAGCCAGGCGACCATTGTAGACCATGTTGAACTTTACTTTGAAATTGTCTACCCCATCTTCCCCTTTTTCCACCAGCCATCCTTCGTCCGCAGCATATCTCGTGCCGAGTACCTAGGCGAACAGTCGCTCTTCGCAGCCACCATGGCAGTATGTGCTTTGATAAGTAGTCGTATCCGCGATGGAGCCGTCACGAACCCCCGTTGGAACATTGCAGCGCTCCAGGCAGAGTCGGATCCCGACGTGTTCTACGCGGAGGCAAAACGCCAGCTAGTATCGATGGTAGCCGATCAGCCGTTGAGATCAGACCTCAATGTCCTCAGAGCACACGCAATCCTTGCCATTGCTGCTATCCAGAACGGGAACATACGTGATATGCACCAACATTTGGGTATCTACCACACACTCATGGCTATGGATGGTTTGCATGACGAGTCCAACTGGCCCCACGACATCAGCGTCATCGAACGTGAAGAGAGAAGGAGACTGTTTTGGTCGATATACACTCTAGACGTATACTCGGCTGTAGTATGGGGCGGTGTCATACGGTCGCGAGAACAGCAGTCAAATGTTGCCTATCCTATGGAGGCTGATGATGAGTCGATTACCGACAATGTTATTGGTCCTTCCTCCTCATTGAGCCCTGAGCAACATAACTCAAGAAGCGAGCCGGTATGCTGGTTGAGTGCATGGAATTTCATAACTGACCTTTACCGCGTGCTCGAGCACACCCTCGTCCGATTCCGCGACCGCCGGCGTTACCGTCTTTCTACCCTCCAGCAAGACACCTCCTTGCTCCATGACATCTTTGGCGATCAATCAACTGCAACCCAGGCGTCGGTCCGTGATAAGGTTCTGCAGATGTACATCAACCTGCCTGCTTGCTTCAAGGAGACACCGTGCATGACTTACGACATCCACCGTGACCGATTTGGGTTCCAGGCTGCCAATATCACGGGTAGTCTGCAGTTGGTGCGCATGGTGCTATTCGCTGAGGGTGGTGCTAGCATCGAGGAGCGCTGCCACATTGCGAGCGAGGTCGTCAGCGCTTTTTCGTCCATTCCCGCATCATATCTACTCGCTATTAGTACGCCTCAGCTGCACCACTTAGGAGGCATAGGAGCCATTCTCGGTTCAGTATTCGAGGAGCCTCTCGGCGAGGCCGACTACAACAACTTACGTGGTATCATGCTCTCTATGGCACAGCTACTCGAGAGCCTCGAAGCGAACCACCGTGGAGCAAGCGCGAGCGAGAAGTTGAGGTCTCATACTGCGCGGATTGATGAGTACATGGCCCGACAGAGGCAGACGGTGGTACCGGTGGAGCAGGATGTAGGCGACTCGAATGGCGCCGTCATGACGTCGCACGAACGTTCAGTGCAAGGGCAACAGCCGGGACTCTTACACGGGGACGGTGAGCAGGATGCCGAGAACACAGCTTTTCAGGAAGTCGACCCAGTCATGGTGGGGGACTGGCCCCTCCAGATATCTCCTAACTTCTTGGGGGAATTCTCGTGGAACTTTGACTTTGGCTAAAAGCTCTTAATCGTTACGTAGTGACGAGATATTGTATTAGGAGTAGTTCTTGCTCTGAGAGTGTTAATGTGCCTTGTTTGCACCAAGTAGGCTAATAATGTGTGTTAAGACCCTTATTATAATCTAATTAATATTTACTTGATATATATATATATATATATAATATCAAGATTATAAGAAGCAATATTATGTAATAGATTAATTATTATAATTAAAACCTGCCGTGTTAAGATGAATCGGCATTTTAAGTATTAAATATCCTGTAAGCATATATAAACTAAACTAATAATGGTGCAGAGGCGTGTCCCTATTGCAATTTTTTGACAATAGATCTTGCAAACGAGTGGTCTAACCCACTTACGTAGTCTCCGACCGAACATACGGCTGCGCCAGGCCCTTTTCGTTACTATCACTTGCCGGGGGTACCAGGCCGTCGACCTCATCGAGTAGACGTCTGCCGGCAACAGCGATGTTTCCTCCAGCATCATCGATTCGGCGCTTGTGCTCTGCCATGTTCTTGCTAACGAGGAGGCTATCGCTTGTGAACAACAGATTGATCTCTTCAAGAGAGCGTTTTGCGACTTCCGGGTAAAAGAAGTAGATGATAGGCATAACAACAATGTTCAAGGCGCCGAAGAAGATGTAGGTGGCCCAACGGAGGCGGTCGAGCAAGATAGGAATGACAAACTGCGTCATACCACAGCCAACAGCCCAACCAAAGATCGTGAAGCTGTAACCCTTGGCGCGGATCTCCTGGGGCCAGATCTCTGTACCATAGATCCAACATGGGATGATGTTGAACATTGTGAAGAACCTAAATAAGTGACAGTCAGCAATTGCGGAAAACTTGATGAGAGCACCAATATTTTGTCTTACCAGATATAAATAAAGACGAAGGACGCGGCCGCAGTGCCCAGTCGGGTCGACCGATCCATATCACCGACGGCCGCGGCATCCTGAGACGTTTTGATGAATGCTGCAACAAGGAATAGGGAGATGCCCTGTGTGATAAATGATGTGATCAAGGAGTTGACACGACCGATCCGGTCAATAACTAGCGCCGCCGCCGCAGTTCCAGGAACACCGAAGGTGTTCACCAGACCAGCCAGCCACAATGACTTGAAGGAGTCAAAGCCAGCGAGATGGAACAGGGTTCCTGCCCAAGCAACAATAGCTAGGATGCCAGTCCATTGTTGAATCCACTGGAGGGCAAAGCCCATGACGGCACGGCGCCCCAAGTGCAGACTCCCTGAGTAGCGGCCGCCGAGGACGATATTGATGAGGCGATTGCGCTTTTGCTGCGTCACCTCAACCATGGCATCGAGTAGTGTAATCTCACCCGTGATCCTAGAGTCGGAAGGTGAGAGATCACCACGGACCCTACAAAGGATGTCAACGGCCTCAGTGCGCCTGCTGTTGGCAATGAGCCACCTACGCCAAGGTCAAATTTGTTAGCTTCTCCCGTTTTCTGCATATGAGGCGCATATGAGAGTGTCAAAGCAGCGAGTACATACCGAGGTGACTCAGGCAAGAACGGGACTGCTGCGACGACAATGATTAGAGGAATCGCCATCCACGCTAGCGGGAACCGCCAACGGAACTGCAAGTTCGAATCACGGAGGCCAAAGTTGATCCAGTTGGCAATGACGATACCCAGGTAGTTTGCGACGAATACGAGTGAGAAACTAGACCCGCGGTCGTGCGCTTGCGATAGCTCGCTAACCCAGGGCAGAACGATAGCGTTGATAAAGCCGATTCCCAATCCTGTAACGACTCGCGCGCAGATGAACATGTCGGAGTTCACACTGGCGGCCATGAGGGCGGCGCCGACAATACCAAAGGCTGCGCCCACAAGGACTCCCCTCTTGCGACCAACCTTATCACCAACCCAGCCTGCAACAATTTCTTGTGTCAGTCTACCCAAGTCAAAAAAAGAGATGGCTACAAGAGGCGATTCAGAGCGTACCACCAATGAAACATCCACACATGCCGCCAAAGTAGTAGGCCGCTGCAAGACCTCCCTGCTTGGTCGAATCGGTCACGATGCCATCGGCGCCGATGCCGGCCATATCTATGAACCCGGGAGTCCCACTGACAGTGCCCAGTACGCCTTGGTTGTATCCTAGAGCACCAACACGTCAGAGCCCGAGCAGATTCACGTGCTGGATGGGATTGCATAAATCTTACCTTCGAAGATCAAGGCAGTGGCCGAGACAAGATTGATAAGGAAGAGCAACGTCTTACCCGGAATGTGTCGCCACAGCGTCACGGCCATCTTGTCGAATAGATGGGGAAAGCTGTATGAGAAGAAGGGAAATTTGGTTGAAGCTGATAGATATCTCCAACGTGCTGACGAGAGGAGATGGCTAACTTGATTAATCAGCGCTCCGCGTCTCAGTGTAGTTGAAATACAAGCTGCTTTCCACGAGAGATATCAGGCATATTTATAAATGACATCTCCGTGATGTCGTTGGTCCGTGGCGTTCGAGTAGGAACTAAAAAGGAAAATGTGCTGGACAACATCTCGCTCTCGACATTTCTAGCAACACCCCTGCGACCAAAGAGCCAGACAGCCAGAGATTACCCCAGAGGAACCCCAACCCCAAGCAAATCCGGGGTGGGACGACGGAAGATCACCCCAGAATCCAGATCCAGAGTGACAGTCCAATCCTTGACCTTAAGCGTCCAAGGAGATGTGGTATAACACGAATCCTTAATACGAAAACTAATAAAATGAAGGGGTTGCACGGGATATACCTGACTAGGCCTCGCTGATTCGCTTAAAAGCCTAAACGCTTCCGCGCTTGAGAGACATTCTTCATCGCCCTACATGGCCAAGCGCCAAGCTTACATACTGCGGTGACTATTGGAGGCACTCCAAAGCACTTAAACGTTTAAGCGTTTAAGCGTTTAGGCGTTTTGGCTGCTGACTTGAGGAGCATCGCCATTGGCATCAAAATATCAGAGCCTCGTGAACAATAAGGATCAGATGATGCCTGGATGTCTGCATCGTCACGTCGGGGTCAGAATATACGGCATAGCGGCACCAATTTCAACTCGTGCTCTCGGTACTGTGTAGCAGTCCCATCAAAGAATAAAAGGAAGACTTGATGACAATCTGACAGATTATATTCATGACAATCCAACAGATTACATCTGAGACCATCTCCAGCATTCTTCTACTAGAACAATATGGACTCTATTGACGCCATGGCCGATGGCACCCTGACTCACCAACCCCTTGACATAACCGTCCTCGGCCTGAACTCAGGCACCTCTATGGACGGCGTCGACTGTGCTTTATGTCGCTTCCGTCAGGAGTCGCCCGACGCTCCCATGCATTTTGAGCTCCTCGAATATGACGAGGTTCCTCTCGAGCAGACCATCAAGAAGCGTGTCATGAAGATTATTCTTCACAATTCAACGACACCGGAGGAGCTATCAGAGGTCAATGTTCTCCTCGGAGAGACCTTTGCTGCTGCTGTGAAAACTTTCGCCGAGAAACACGGCATCCCCCTTGCCTCGATCGACGCCATCGGTTCCCACGGCCAGACGATATGGCTGTTAAGTATGCCCGAGAAGGGTCATATCCGATCTGCACTCACCTACGCCGAGGGCTGCTTCATTGCCTCTCGAACGGGCATCACCACGGTAACCGACTTCCGGGTCTCCGATCAGGCCGGCGGCCGCCAGGGCGCCCCGCTCATAGCCTTCTTCGACTCGCTCGTCCTACACCACCCCGTCAAGTTCCGCGCGTGCCAGAACATCGGCGGTATCGCTAACGTGTGCTTCATCCCGCCCGACAGGCCGGACGGCAAGCTGAACGACCAGTTCTTCGACTTCGACACGGGCCCTGGTAATGTCTTCATCGACGCGGCCGTGCGCTACTTCACCAACGGAGAGAGGGAGTACGACCGGGACGGGGAGATGGGAAAGGCCGGCACGGTGGACCAGGAGATGGTCAACGAGTTCCTGAGAACGCACCCGTACTTCTCACACGACATACCCAAGACGACTGGCCGCGAGGTCTTCCGCGACACTATCGCGCACGACCTCATCAAGAAGGGCCTAGGTAGGGGTCTATCGCCGAACGATGTTGTGGCCACCATCACACGCATCACGGCGCAGGCCATCGTCGAGCACTACCGGCGGTACATGCCGGTAGAGTACGGCCCGCTGGCTGAGATTTACATGTGCGGCGGCGGCGCCAAGAACCCCAACATCACCGGATACATGCAGCAGGCGTTTCCGGAGACGCGCATCGTCATGCTGGACGAGGCGGGTATCCCCGCCGACGCCAAAGAGGCCATCACGTTCGCGTGGCAGGGCATGGAGGCCGTGGTGGGCCGCAGCATACCCGTGCCGGCACGCGTCGAGACGAGGGCCGAGTACGTACTCGGCAAGATAAGCCCCGGAAAGAACTTCAGGAGGGTCATGAGGATGGGGATGGCATTTGGGGCAGGGAAAGATCATCTCAACCCGGTGACGGAGCTCGTCAACTATGTGGATGGGAAGGTTTTCGATAATAAGACATAGGCTTAGCACGGGAATAGACTAAACAAAGCGAAAGGGAAAGGGAAAGGGGGACGGGCAAGGGGGAAATAACACAAATGTATAATAATCACTACTCTCTTAACGTTTTATAAGCTACGCTACATCATTATGACAATTAGTTGGAATCGGGACAATTATGGAAGTAATAAACTGAACTTCGTACGTGGTAACAACTCCGAGAGAAAGTCACGAAGCCCACTTCTATTAACCCTCATTTTGATAAATCAATTCTCCTGATTAAGCACACAAACACGTATATATATTTATAAACGGTAGTCTCTTTTATACGCTTTTATGGTATCGTCTCCAACAGTTAGTATGACGTTACCGTACTTTATACACACTGGCTCTTGTTTTGACCTTGGTTAATATGCACTCTCGTCAAACCATAGTGCAGTAACATTACGCGTCGGGGGGGTATTTTCTCAGGCGTGGGAACTTGCGCTACAACATTTATAAGAAAAATTACTACGAAGCCACGAGGGTATATTTAGTGTATATTTAAGTATCATCGAACAGTGTCCCTTTAACCAATCAGAAGTACTCGCATGAGATTCAACTAAGCTTGCCAACGTATGAAAGCCTAAACAGAGGGGAATAGGCACACATGCTTCATTCAGATAACAACAGTGAACTCCTTTGATATCCTCGAAGGATAGCCTATTCGTTCAACTAAACCTATATGTGATATTGAGGTGTATAATACGCCTACTACTTAATCTGCTAGCATACGTACAGGCAAAACCCCCTGGGAACACTTGTATATCCTCTTCCCGATACATCCTCATTAGTACGCCAAACAGCTCACACCATACTACACCAAGACAACAAAAAACAGAGTCTGGTATGTCCTACTTCTGCTCCCATCCACGTTCGCCATAAATTTCCCAGGCGATGGTAACATTGTACGCGCACTCCATCGTCCCGTGCGCCCCAACCGTCCCGTTCTCTCCAAGCTGTTCGGTAATATTCTTGACTATATAAGCAATGTCCTGACTTCCGATCTCAGTCTGACTTGACTGTAAATCTCTCGCCATCTTTTTACTATCAGTTCCAATGATGTTGCTGTTCGAGGGGCCTAGCTGCATCGTCGACACGCCGAAGACGCAGCCCTCCGTATCCACGAGGGCGCCGTATCCGTTGCCGTCGGACTTGACCCAGTTCTCGATCGAGAAGTAGCCCGGCTGGTCGTCCATTATCACGCGCAGGCTCGCGCACGCGGACACGTTGGCGTCGGATTTGCCGGTGGGTTGAAAGGTGCTGTTTCCGCACCGACCGACGGGGAATTCAGTGTCATTCCAGTAAGCCCACGAGCTCGTGTCTATGGCCTCTTTATTGGGAAGCTGGGTGTCGTAGCGAAGGAAGACGTAGGCGGTCTCGTTGTTGGATAGCTTCGCTTGTCTCTGGATCCAACCGCCTCTGACGGCGTGCTGTGGGGATTCGGCGAAGGCCAGGGAGGCAAACCAGAGGATAGGGGTATATGAACGCATATTGGCGATTTTGGTTGACGAAGTATATCTTTGTGGTTTTTCGGGCCAGGTTTGAATTTATATTGAAGGTAGAATGCTTCTAGCTATAATTCTAGGGTTGGCTGTTTAGAGTCTGCTTTCGACCATGGCGGGCTACCTGCTACGGTAGTCTTATATAATCGAAGCTCATGGTCAGTGACTCATGTAGAGCTGGAATAGTATATGACGGTATATGAATCATAACACTATTTTGAAGTGAGGATTCATTGATTGCATAGATCATGACAATTTTCGCTTCAGAGAATGATGGACTTGATGGCACATAAATGCTGAGTTGTTCGCGATCCTATTTAGTCATTTCGATCATAGTTATATGGTAGGGACACACATAAATCGTCTTACCATGGGTGAACTAGCAACTAAAGAGCGCCGACGCGAACGCTGCGTCAAACTAGAATGGGATTACTCGTAGTCAGTCAGGGCCACGAATCGTAAGATGCATGGCCGTAAACTTGCCATAAATAAACTGCGTCATTGGTTGTACACCGCGCTGTCAGGTTTGTTGTAAAGCAAACAATTCGAGTAATCCGTCTGATACTAGGTTCTGTATGCAATAGGGGTATCATTCGACTAGAATTGTTGATTTATCATGACAGTCATGTTCTCCGGGAAGTACATTCATACTCATAGACTCCTTTTCCTATAAATGGGAGGCGGTTCCATATGACTGTATATTAGTCTTCAGGAGGATTATTGATGATGGCAAATTGGCATAGCTTCCGGTCCTTACCCTGTCAGACAGAGACTTAATGATGAATATACAGACTGTAAGCTTTCACGCACTCTGAACTACATGTCATCTTTAGCGTTGGCATTCTCCAATCTGACTGTCTTCAAACCCGTGCTTCGATTCATACACCTAGGCAATAGCTGCTCAGATCAAAGTATGAATGAGTAAGGAAGGGAGTCGATATTTCTATAAGATATCGAATGCTGGCTATGGAGTCTTGGGGACCTTGTCTAATAATTTTGAGTGGCCCTCGCCTTATTGATAAGTTAGCTGATGAGCGACTGGTTTGTAACGCAGGAGCATCACATGTTAGATTATGATTCGAATACATCAAATTTAGCTTTGTCCAATACAATGACTTCTATTCCGAGTTATTTGTGTCACTCACCGTCTTTGTAGACTACCACATACGGTCTATATGTACGTAGTAGGTAGTTATGATACATTAGGGGCGGATTGATTGGATGCGGAGGCGTTGGCTTGCCCCCAATCTCTCACCCTCACGCAGAATGTTATGAAACATCACAATCTCAGCCTCGATTACGCGGGGTTCTTCCAAGTATTAATATGTAGCCAAGCACCAGGTCTTGAACCTCAGCGATAAGCGGACTGCTATTAAATAAGGACATTCCATCCTTGACGTTAGAAAAGGGACAAAGAGATACCTTGCTGTTGACTATCTCTACCTTAATACCTATAAGGAGTCGTCGATATTTCTAGAGTCAGCTAACCTACTTATCTTGTTATCGCGTCGGACGCCTAAAAGCTACAGCCATGGCAAAATCCTCGCGGAACCAGAAGCGACGGAAGTCGATTCTCAATGCTCGAGAGGAATCGCCGCCACCAGCTTACTCGCAAATCCCCCGATTCAATCAACCGCGTCTAGATAGTGTACACACGCCGTTGCTCCACAAACCTACCGTCGTTATCGCCGCACCTGAACAAAGGCGTATAGATTTTTTCCGGGCACTGAATACCCTCGCTGAAGTATCTCTGCTCTGTCTCATCGCCTTCGCCGCCTGGACGCTGATTAAACATATCATACATGCTTGGATCTCTCGTCCTGCGACCCTACCAGTTCCGCCTCTTACCTATACGGTTGCCATAATCGGTAAGCCAAGCCGTAATCGTGATATTCCCTTCCGTTCAGCTTTCAGAAAAGCTAATCTGTATCATATATCGAAGGTGCTGGCCCCGCGGGAATATCAGCTGCTCAACATCTATGGCGTTCGGCAGCCGCCCGAAGCATCTGCATCAAGACCACCCTGTTCGAGTCTGCCCCGGTGATAGGTGGTCAACTAGCGCTGAACGCTTCCGATGGCCGACCGGTGTATCCTCACCATGACGCCACGCTGGATCCGATCACTGCCGAAGACATCGCGGGCAACGCACTCGTATGGGGTAATCCCCTTTTCGCCAGGACGTCAGAGGAGACGCTGGGAGACAAGGTTGAGTTTTCCGAGCTCTCTAGCCAGCAAGTCGGATAGTAAGTTTATATATATATATTCATCACACGCAAAGCCACCGTCCCGATATTGACCGCTTCCAGTTTTGCCGGCAGCAGCTCCATCACCCAGCTGACCCGGCCGTACAGCAAGACGCCGACGTCCTCGTGGCTGGGCCTGATATGGAAATACGGAGCGTCGGTCTGGCGCGCCGCCAACATGGCCACCACGTACGGAGACCCGCGCGGCCGCATCGGCGACGTGCCCCTCGTGCCCGACATCTCGCAGATCCTGATCTCACTCGGCGTCATCGAAGCAGCGCAGCGGCGCGCAGATGAGGAGCTCGAAGCCCGCGGCATCGGCGACCCCTACCGGAGCGACGTGCTGGGGCCGCAGGCGCAGCGCGCCCACGCGCAACAACCCGCGGACCTCAGCGCCCTGGCCGTAATGATGGCCGCGGCGCAGGAGGACACCGCCAACGCCTACGTGGGCGGCGCGCTGCTCGACCGCCTCGAGCAGGTCGTCGGCGCGACCGGCGCCAACGTCCGCGCCGCCACGACGGTGACGCGCATCAAGTACGCGCGGATCTGCGAGTATGAGTCGGCTTGGCTCGTGGAGCAGGAGGCCGAGGGCGTGTCGGCGCCCCGCACGGGATTCTTCGACGCGGTCATCATCGCCGCTCCCAACTACGATCTCTACCGCAGCAACTCCCCCTCCTCCGACCGGGAGGAAGAAGAGATCGAAGCCGCCTCGCTCCTGACGTACCGTCCTGCCCACATCACCTTCTTCACCGCGACGACGCGCCTGGAGCCCGAGCGGTACGGCGGCGCCGAGCAGGTGCTATTCGCGGAGGGGCCAAGCGGCGAGGAAGGGGAAGAAGCGCTTCCCACGGTCCGCGAGCTGGCGTTCGTTCGGGAGATCGTTCGTTTCCAGACCGACGGCGACGACAACAACAGCAACAACAAGACGGTGGAGTACCTATACCGCGCACTATCAGACGACGGCGAAGACGTCGCGGATCGCCTACGGGCGAACCCGGGTATCACCTGGGTGTATCAAAAACGCGTACGGACCGCCGCCACTCATGAGAGCACAAGCACGGGCACGAGCACGTACTCGCGCTTCTTGCCTTCCTTCCTTCCCTCCTTTGGCTTCAGATACTGACACAGACGCAGCTCGAGAACGCCTACCCCTCCCTGTACCCGTCTGCGCGCTTTCCGTCCTTCAGACTGTCCGACAAGGGCTTGTGGTGGACGTCGGCCATCCACAGTGTCGCGAGCACCGTCGACCTGAGCTGGTTGGCCGGGAAGATCGTAGCCGAGGACGTAGTGAAGGAGCTCACGAAGTAACGTTTCCGGACTGGCGTGGTCTTGGTCCTTTATGATTTACGATGATGGTTTGAGATGAATTAAACAGGCTTACAAAGAGGCGGGCTTGCCTTGAAAATCGGTACATTCAGCTGACGAGGTCCGTACGGTTGTCCCTTGGTTACAATGTATGTTTACCTATGAGGAAATTTTTGGAAAATTTTGATAGTGAGCCAATTCAGAGATCCGATCTATATCGCAAAATGACTTTTCCCACCCCCTAGGTCACACCAGCCTATCCATTGAGTCACCACCCACTTAGATGCTGCTTAATCGTACACAGCCGTCCCCTCTCACACCAAATATTATAGTCTACATTGTTCCTGTCCCGAGTTGCCTATTTTCTAAGCCCCTTATTTGGCGAAATGGAGATCATATCCGAGCCACTTCCGTCGCAGGATCTGGTCCACGCTGAGGCCGGGATACCCATAAGTGAGCGGTAGGAAGAAGTACCAGCCTGCGAAAGCCATCACGATAATAACGATAGACGCAATCCACGCAGCGACCATGCTCTGGCCGGCGAATCTCTCTCGGGCCGTGATATGTCTACGTGGGCCCGGTGCTCGCTTCTTGCCCGCCTTGATTTCGTGGTAGCTCGGCTCATCCGCGGACGGCTCGGCATTGAAGACAAACTCAAGTAAAGCACCTACGATAAGGCAGGATGCAAGATGGGCAGGAAGGTAGTGATGCAGGAAAAGTTGCCGACCCATTAGATAGAATGGAAAATAATGTGTTGCCCATGCGAGGAAGAAGAATCCGGTAGAGTTGTAAAGACGTGAGCGGGTACCTGTAAATGGATTAGCTAGGGAAATAACAAATTGCAAAGCTCGGGGGATCTTACGATGGTCCAGGGCATCAACGCCGCGGCGGAGAGAGATTTGATCAGCTCCAATGATACCAACGTAAACTGCGATGAGACTGCTAGCGATCCACCAACCGATTGGATTGCCAAGGAAATATATTTGTTGGCGAGTGTCGTTTTGCGTCCAGAAGCTCACACCTCTTAACAAGAATGGCCACTGGTACGGCTGGCTAGCGTATGGATGGCTGCTGGTTAACTGATTGTTGTGCCAGAACATTGAGCGTTGCAACTCAAACCATTTTCTCAGGAAAGGCAGAGTTTTGACTTGACGCTCTTCCTTCTGCCGACGGGGAGAATCCTCGGGAATAGAGGGTAAATCCTCTACAACCCAAACATTGGAACTGGGAGTAATCTGCTTGTTTCCGTTGATCTCCTGCTGCTTGTGAGCCCAGTCAGGAAGCGGCTTCGAGTGAGTCCACATAGCGACTTTGCTAGGGTTGTGGATCAGCTTGAAGTGACTGGAAACACTCTTGAACTCTTGCCCGGGTTTGCCATGCTCAATTCGAATTTCAAACAGCGTATCGTCGGCTCGGGGTCCGAAGGCATCAGCCAACGAGACGGTGGTGAATTCTTGATTAGTAGGATAGTAAGGAGATGCAACGTCGTGAGATAATAGTACAGTGTCCGTAACCAGGTGTCGCAGTCTGACAAGGTCATTGTTCTTGACATGGTGGCCAAGCTGTTGATCGTCGACGGCTGGGATAATCTGCCAGTAGTTGTTTGTATCGTTGTACGGATAACCGGTCACTTGCTGACCCTGGCTTGACACCCGGCCATCGTCATAGCGGAGAGGATATTTGGCCTCATGACTGTGGAGGTACGCCTTGGTCTCCTTGTGACGAATGGTGATTGTGTCATAATAGTCAATATTGACAGCATTCGCAAGCATAACATTGTCTGACAATGTCTCCTGGAATTCGGGAGTCATGAAGTCGTCGCCAGGACCAGACCGTGTCAATATCGCGAAGTGAACCTGGAACCAGAACAAGTAGAAGAGGAAAGGCACGATGATGAGCCCCAAAGCACGAGCCCCAAAGTGATTTCCGAATTCGCGCAGGCTCAGCGCACCACCAGGCCTCTTGATGTCCAGCAAATCCCACAGATCGATAATGACGGCAGACCCCACGGTAATGAAGGCGAATAGTCCGACATACTTGGTAGAGATGTCGCATGACAGCGCAAAGCCCGTCAAAATCAGCCACTTCCACCACTTGCGACTGAAAGGTTCATGTCTCAACTTATAGAACTTGATGTAACACAGTAAACTACAGGCCATGGCAAAGACCAGGGTAGCGTCCAGCAGAATCAGTCGAGTCTGTCCAATATGGGCGTTGTCTAGGAGAACGAGTCCGGCGGCGACTACGCATGCCGGCAAACTGTAACCAGACTCCCACATGATGAGGTAGGTGACAGAAACGGTTAAGGAGCCGAGAAGGGCGGGAAGGGCGCGAAAAGCCACGTAAGGGACCTTGTTCGCTATGTACGAGTCACCGATGTTGTCGAAGTGGAAATGTCCATCGTATCCTACAAGCCATCCCATCAAGGCGAATAAGAGCTTTCCGAACGGCGGGTGGACGTCGAAGAAATACGTTCTCTCGAGGTAATACGAGGCAAACTACATTTCAATAGAGCAAGAATCAATCCACAAGTTCTCAATCGGTGTGTGGGCGGTGCCACGAAAGCTATCTCGCTGGGAATCCTGCTTACTTTGCCAAAGTGAACCTCGTCGAAAACGACCTCATTCGGGTGGCTGATCCCCCAAAATCTAGAGAGGAAGGCCAGAGCCGTGATTACAGCAAAGGCAATCTTGTAATCCAGTTCAGAACGGAAGCCAGTCGGCCGGTTGTTCGGCTTGGCGAGGCTATCGACCTCCGAGTCAACGCCAGCCGAGCCTCCGTTCTTCTTTTTGGAAGAACCAGGGACATTCCGCTGGCGCAGACTGCCCTGCGGAGACGACATAACGTATAGTAACGAGCTCGAAGAAATCAAGGAATGAAAGCTACTCGGGAGGTGGAATAAAGATTAGCTGGTGCTTACAGTGGCCAGCCTCGAGGTGAGTGCAGTTCAAGCTTGCACCGCACGCGTCGAGGGCCCAAGCCGACGGGGAAAGGTGAGGTTGGTCAACTTACAAAGACAAGAAAATAACAGCCAACAACCAACCATACGGCCAATGGGAGAGCCGAGTATCGTAATGGTTGATCTGTCGTCAACCCAAGTTGTCGGGGAAAAGGTGAGGTTGAAGAAAAATAGAAAGGTCAATCCTCCTTAAAATGTTTGAGAGGACAGCTCTACCAGGTATTGCGCGGCATCGTGTTCCACTCGTTCCACTAGGGAGGGACCTCAGCTCAGCAAAGGGGTTATGTAATTCTGGCCACTTGGCAAGTGTAGTCCGAAGACCCACTAATTAGACCTACATTTGGTATATGACAGGCGTCATACCTCTATGAAAAATCTCTTTAGGGATTGCGTTAGTAGCGTCTGCATCCCTGAAGCAGGAAGCAACCTGGCAGGTTGTGTCAGCAAAAACCCGCACAGGCCATATAGGCCTTAAATGCCATAATTTCACCTAGTTTTTTAAATTATAATTACATAGCCACCTGAATAGTTATAAAAATGAAAATTTCAGGGTATAATCTTTAATAGTTATTTTATTTATAGAAAAAATTTCGTAATTTAATTATATTATTTTAAATTATAATTATTTAATAAACTTTTTATAAAGGTTTTTTCCTTATATTATCCCTAGTTATAAAATAATATATAAAAAATTAAAAAAAATTATAAAAAGATTTTAATTTATTTTATATAAAAAGCTTTAATTTAAATAATATATAAAAAGAATTTTAACTTAAAATATTAAAAATTCGGTAAGTTATTTATATTAATATTAACTTATATAATTAAAAAAATATTATATTTTAATATTATTATTTTAAAAATTAATAATTAAATAATTATAAAAGCTATTTATATAAAAATCTTTATGTAGTTTTAACTTTAAATAATAATATTATAGTTTAAATTTTAAAGATATTAAATTAATTTTAAAATAAAAAAAGTTATTAAACTTATTTCTTTAAATTTTTTCTTTATTTTTCAATATAAGCCTTTAAATAAATTAATAATAACTCGCCGAATTTTTAATATTTTAAATTAAAATTTATTTTATATATTATTTAAATTAAAGCTCTTTATATAAAATAAATTAAATTTTTTTTATAATTTTTTTTAATTTTTTTATATATTATTTTATAACTAGGGATAATATAAAAAAAAACCTTTATAAAAAGTTTATTAAATAATTATAATTTAAAATAATATAATGTAATAGTATAGGTAATTAAATGTTTAAAGTAAGGTAATACCGGTTGCTGATTAAATGATAGATTAATAGGTAAATTTTTATTTGCCTAATTTCCCTTATTTCCTATTAGGCATTTAATATATATGTTTAATTTAAATGATTAATAAGTTTAAGCCTTAATGTATTAATCGGCGACTGGTAAGAGTGGATATTTTTAATATATGTAAGTGTTTATTATTTATAGGATCCTTTATATTATTTCTTTTTTTAAAATAATCGGTTTCCGATTATTAAAATTAGGTCGGTAAGGTTAAGCTATTAGTAATTATATATTAGGGTATAGTTAAGCCTTATAATAAGGTGTAATAATAAGGCTTTCCACCTTACTTTATACGGTTAGCCAGCTAGTTACCTGTTATAAGCCTTTATAGTAGTTAGTTCGTTAAAAAGGAATTTCTCCTTTTCAGTTATTAGTTTTAAATATATGTCCCCGTTAGCTATATTTAACTATTTATATATATTATAGTATATAACCGTTATAATTTTAATAACTCTCCCCGGATTATCCGCAGCTATATTGTTATATTATAGTTATTTAATATGTTTATGTCTATATCTTTTGTTAGCTATATCGGTAAAACGCTATTAGAAATAATTCGAAATACCCCTAAATCGTTTTAAAACCCGTTAGCCCCGTTAATTACTATAGGCTACATAATTATTTAAGCCCTTATAATAAAGGCTATTTAATAAATAAAAAAACGGATATAGCGGTTATAGTAAATAGTTAAATTATAACGCTACTATTATAAATTATAAAGCTAAATGGACGATTTCTTATTAATAAAGTTATTATAAAAACGATAATATATTAATTCCGACTTTAAGCCGGAATAAGACGTTAATTTAAATAAGTTTATTAGAATTTTTACCTTAAAATTTATATATAAATAAAGGAATAAATAGCTAACAGACTTCTATAAAGCTTTTAATAATACCTTTAGGAAATACTGAAAGTTATATTATTATATTAACTTAATAGTATTAAAAATGGATTCTTAATACTGTTTATTATAAAATAAGAGGATATAATGTTTCCGTACCGAAAACCTTACGAAAGTAGTACGAATTAAAAGCGATTAGGAGGCGTTTTTATAATAAACCAGTATATTTATTAAGGATACCGGCTATTATAAAATAGCTATTACTAAATTATTAGAATAAATCAATTAACGCTTTATTTAATACTTTAAAAATTTCGATAACTATTTTTAGTTTTTAAAAGATTAAAATAATAAGCGTAAATTATAAATATATAGCGCCCGTTATTATTTCGTAAAGCTATCGGAACTACTATAAAATAAGCTAAAATTATAGCTACTTATTTTCCCCGGTACCTATAAGGGTATAGTAGCTATAGCTATAAAATATTAAAAATTAAAAGACCTAATTACCCCTTAAAATGTTAAGCTTAAAACTCTTTATATTAATAATAGGGCCGATATATTATCGTTTTATAGCTCTTTTATTAACGTACCTTAATCCCTTATATTTAAACTACTATAGCTAATAAAAGGTTTAAATATATTATAAGTAATTTAAAATAATACCTTATTAACCCTATTAATAAATAGTATATAAAGAAATAAGGAAGATAAAATAATACCGTATTATATATATAATAGTAAAATTTACTAAAAATTAAAGTACCCTAAAAAAAAGAAATAATTATAAAATAATTAATAGATTATAGGGGGCTTTATTAATAGCGTAATTTTTCTTTATTTTATTAATAGTAGTTATTTTATACCTGTATTAAAGGTAAATCGCCCCTATCCCGGTATTAATCCGGGGTTATTATATAATTAATAATATAAGGATATCCTATTAGTTTTTATCCCTATAGGGTTTTTTTAATAGGCAACTTATAGCTAATAAATACGTATTACTTTAAATAGTTAGTTATTTATAGCTAGTATAGTTAATTATATATATAGTAATATTTTTAATATATTATCGGTAATATCGGTTATTTATATAATATCGGTAATATATTGATACCGGTCCGTTATTTATTTAGGTATATTCCGAAATCGTTTTATTATCCGTTAGTTAATTAACTAATATAGCTAATTAGTTAATCTATCCGTTAGTTTATTAATAAACCGTTGCCGGTATAAGTAACTAGGTTTATTATTTCTCGCCTAATATAGTAAGGTTATCTTATAGCTAATAAAGCCTATTAATTAATCCATCCGTTAATTATTTTATAACCGATAAGGCTAATCCGTTAATTAATATAGTTAATCTGTTAGTTAATAATAAAGCCAGGTATTTAATTAACTTAGTATTAATAGCAGTAGTTATTAGGCTTAATATAAGTGGCTTATTATATTAGCTAATTAAATTAAATTAAGTACGTATTAGGTTCGAAATACTTTCGGAATACTACCGATACAGCCTTAAAACTAGTCTGTTAATTAGGTTTATTTAGTTAGTTTATTTAGGCTAATTATTACCTCTATTAGGGCAGTTAATAAAAGGCCGCTATATTTAGTTAATATTTTATTAGCTTATTATAGCTTATTAAAATAAGCTTTAAATAATAAGCATATATATTATAAGAGGTTCGATTTAGGTCCGTTATAAGTAATAAATAATATATACCGTAAATAAGATCGGGGTATATATATTTATATTTTAAATAAATCGGGGTTAATTTTTATTCGGGAAGGGGTATAGTTATAACAGTAGGGCCTCCTACTTTACCTTATATAGCTAGCTAGCTAGTTACCTATTATAAGCCTTTATAATAGTTAGTCTATTAAAGAGGAATTTCTCCTCTTTAGTTATTAGTTTTAAATATATATCCCCGTTAGCTATGCCTAACTACTTATGTGTATTATAGTATATAACCGTTATATAGGGTTTTTTTATTATTTATTACCGGTTATATTATTTTTATATTTGTTATTATTTTTATATCGGTTTATTATTATTATTATATCGATTAGCTTTTAGTGCTATAATAATATGTATTATTTTTTCGGTATATTATCGCTATATATTTTCTGTTATGGTTATTATAGTATTATTTCCCTTTTTTTAAAAGCTAGTTTCCGGTTTTATTATTCGGTATTTATAGTCATTTAATAGTTTACGGTTTATTAAAATAACTTTTGTTTATATTTTTGCGTTTTTTTTATTTATATTTTGATTTTAATTTTCCTTTTTTAGGATTTTTTATTAATTATTTTTATTTTTTTTTATATTTTATTGCCGTTTATTCGGCGACCTTTTTTTTTTATATTTTTATTTTTTTATTAATTTTTATTTTAATATTTTATTTGTTTATTTTTTTTGCGTTAATTAATTGTTGCTATTATGCTAATTTAAGACGAGATTTTAAAAGAATTCGTTTTTAATAAAGTGATCGGTTAGTTATATGTCGATTTTATTAAGCCTAACGGTATTATTATTTTTAATAGCGTGTTATACGTTTATTATCCGATTATTATTTATTTAAACTTATGTATTTATTATATTAGCGGTAGTAATAATAAGTGTATAATATATATATATAACTATAAAAAGTATATTCCGATAAACGATTAGTTTTTTATTTATTAATAAGTATTATTTGTTTATTTTATTTTTTTATTATATAAATTCCGTTTATTTTTTTAGGTACTTATTAATATTTTTTAGCATATTAAGTTAACTTTTTTAATATATAGCGGTTGTTTAACGATAAGATTTTTATTAGCGATTATATTTTTAATAATTTAATAACGGAATACAGCTATTATTAATATTACGTTAAATAAATTAATTTAGGTTTTTAGCGTATAATTAAAGCTAAAAAGTATTTAATAATTAAATTTTCGCTTAAAAAACGGGATTTCGTTTTAGCTATTAAGATATAAAATGTTTACCGGTTATTAATATTAGATATTAATATATATTTAATAAGTTTAGCGATTTTTTAATGTTTATTTAGCGATGTATTTTTTAATAATATTTATTTTTAGGTTTATATAATTTACGTTTTTATTAACGTTCCGATTTATTATCGATAGCTGTATTTTATTTTATTTAATTATAAGTATGACTTTTTTTTATATATTTCGATAGCGTTTATTTTATAAGTATTATTTAAGGCGAGAACTATTAAGAGTAAATTTAAAAAGAAGTCGGTTTTATATTTTATTAAATGTTATAATAAAGGTAAGCTATTTAATTTTTCCGATAGCCGTATTATTATTATTATTATAGCGGATGTTGGTTTTTTTTTATTTTTAGTTTTTAAAACTGTATTAGGTGCTTTTATGCCGTATAAATGCTAACCGACCGGCCTTTTAACGTTATTATAGGTTGGTTTTTTTTATTTTTAGCTATTTGTATTAATGTTAAGTGCGCTATTGCTTTTTAGTTATATAGGTTTTATTTTTTATTTATTATTTTTAATTCGGCGTTATATATTTCCGGGATCGGTTTTTAGTATTATTTATAAGGAGATTATAAACTATTTTAAGGAATATATTTATATTATTACCGAGTAGGCGGTAATAGAGTTTACGGTAGATAAGAGTTTTAGTAATAATAACGATATTTAGATTATTTTTTTTAGCGTTTATATAAAGGTGCTTATTTCCCGATAGTTTAGTTCGATATGGTTTTTTAACGATTTTTTTAATACTTATATTTTGTTTAGTTATTTATAGCGACTATTTATTTTATTTATAAACGAGTTTATGTTTTAATTATTTTATAAATTGTTTAGCTTTTTAATGGTTAGCTTTTTTTTATCGGCAGCATTACGATTTGGTTCTTTATTATTTATTATTGGTTTTAATAATTTTATTTAGTTTATAAACGTTTTCTGATTTAGTAATGGTTAAGTATTTTAGTTAAGTTTTATGCCTTTTTAATTTTTTACGGTATTTTTAAATATTTGCCGTTTAAAAAGTAATAAAGGGAAAGGTTTTATTATATAGGGATTTAGTAATGTTCCGTTAGCTATAGTATTTTAACGGTTGCTATTTTTATTTCTTTATCAGTTTTTATTTGCGATTTTTTAATAATTAATATTAATAATTATTTAGCCTTTTTTATTTATAACTGTTCGCTAATTAATGTTTAATATATTTAATTAATAAATAGGTTTAAGGGTATTAGTAGTTCCGTTAATTATGCCGGCGGTTTTTTTCCGATTGCTTAATTTAGACGTTTTTATTATTATTATTAATTATAAAAAAGTTTTTATTATATTTATTATTTATAAAAAAAGAGAAAGTTTGTTTATTTAGCGATTTAAATAAGGTTATAGTTATTTTTTTAAGTTAATTCCGAATAAATGCGGTTATTATTAATAGGTTTATATATAAAAAAATAAGGTTCGGTTAAGTTTCGGTTATAAGTTTATTATTTAGACGTTTATGGTATTAAATTACTATTTTTTCGTATTTTTTTATAAGTATTTCGATTTTTAGTTAAGTATTTTTTAATTAATATATATGGAATTAGTTCGGTTATTTTTTTATGGTTAATTTTTAATGCCTTTTAATAGTTTTTACCGATTTTATGCCGGTTTATTGCCGGTTGTTTTATAGCGAATAATTATATAAGTTATTATTGTGTTTCGGATCCGGGGCTTTTTTTTAGGTATTATTTTTTAGTATATTAATAGGCGATTTTTTAGTAATTAATTGGAGATTTTATTTAATTTTTTTATTTTAGTATTTTCGGGGTTCGATTCCTTATAATACCGGCTATATTATTTTACCGATTGTTTACCGATTATATTAATTATGCCTTATTTAGATTTATTTTTATTTAAGTATTTAGTTTAAATGGCTATATTATATTTTATATATATATATTAATGAGGTTATATTTGCTTTTTTTTGCTTTTATTATAGTATTTTTTATTAGGTTATTTTATTTATTCGAATATTATAATATAATTATAGTTTAATTTATTATTAGTTGCTTTATTTTTTTAGTTTTATTTTAACGTAATTTATTTTATTATATTTATTATATTTTAGTTGCCGACTATTAGGTAATTAATAGTCGTTTTATTTACGATAAATTTTTCGGGCTTTTTTTTTATACCGGATTAATATTTTAAAAATATTTATTAGGTAATTTTTCGGTTTTTATATATTATATTTTATAAATTAACTTTTTTATTTTATTAAATACTCTTTAGGCTTTTAATTATTACGGTATCGGATTATATTTTTAATTATTTATTTCTATTGTTTTTTTTTTAATTTAAGTAGTGTTTATTATTTTCCGTTTTTTTATTAATTTTTTTATAGTTTTAAAGATAATATGGGAAAAACGTTATATATTCGGATATAGTATTTCGGTAATTTAACCCGATAAGTTTACGAGTTTATTTTTTCGGTAATTTTTATATATATATATGTAAATAATAATTTTTTACCGGCTTTAAATCGGAAATAAATTATTAATAGATTTATAGTATTTTTTATTTTAAATTCCTTAAAAATGCGCTTTTTATTATAGTATTTTTATTAGGATTTAATTGCTTTTTTTTAATAAATATATAGCTTTTAATATATTTCTGTTAGCTTTTTTAGCCGTTTTTAAACCCTTTATATTTAAGTGTTTATTTTTTCGGATATATATTTTATTATTTTCGGATAATATTTATATAAAGTTATAAACGGTAAATATCCGGTAGTTATGTAATTATTATTATTATATATAAATAAAGTTTTATATAATATTCGGGCTTATTTATTCGGCTTTTTAATGGTATACGATCGTAATTACTTTTTTAAAAATTAATATATATATTCTGTTTACCTATCGGTTTATAGGTATTATGCGGTAAATAATCGGCAATTGATTTTTTTTACGTTGTAAAATTCTTTTTAAAATTTATTAATAATTAGTTTATTCCGGTTATTAATAATTTTTTCCGGCAATCCGAAGTGGTATTTTATTTTTTTTATATAATATTTAAGTTAATTCCGCTATATTTAGCGTTTTAATAATCGGGATAAATAATACTATTTTTATATATTGGTTAACGATTATTAAAATTACGTTATATTTAATATTATTATTTTTAAAATAGCCCGGTAGCCCCGTAATAAAATTTAAGTTAATTTTTTAAAACGGTTAGTTCGGTAATAGTAATAATTATAGTTAGCTATACGGTTTATGTTTTGGTTTTTTAATGTTATTATATTTTATGTATTTAGTAATGTATTTATAGATATTTTATGTTAGGTTTTTTTAGTAAAATTTTTTTTATTAAAAATTCGATTAATTTATTTATATTTATATGTTTTATTTTAGGGTTATTATAGTATTAATAAATTAGCTATTATTATAGAGCTTTTTATAATAGGATTATAAATTTTTCCCGGAAATATAATACCCCTTTTTTATTAATAACGTAACCTTTTTTAGTTTTAGCGCGTTTTTAAGCGGTTTTTAATAAAATTATAATGTTTAGATTTTTAGTTTATAGCTTTTTAACCTTATTATAAAATTCCGTTAATATTGTTAGTTGTTATATTATTTTATTTTTGGCTAGTTTTTTTACTTTAAAATGTAAAACGTATTAATTATAAATAATAGCTTTAGTGTTTTTTTTTCTTTTTTTTCGGGATTTTAATAAAGTATGGTTTTATTATAATTATAGGTTTTTATAAACGATTACGTAATAGCTACGATTTATATTTTTATAGTAATATATAATTAATAAATCGGGTATTTATAGTAATGTTTTTTATTCTTATTTTTTCGGGAGTTTTTTATAATTATATAGCAAAAATATAGTATACTTTTTATATTTATAAATACTATTTATATTATAGTCGTTTCTTATTTTTATATTTTTATATTAGTTTTTTTAATTGCCGATTTTATTTTAATTAGTAATTTTTCGGCGAATTTTAGCTATTTTATTAGTATTAATATAATATTTTTATATTATATTTTTCTTAATATATAATTAAGTCGGTAAAAGGGCTTATTTACCGGGTTTAATATTTCCGATTTATATTAAATGTTAAATTTAAATTAAAAGAGTTAATATATTTATCGGGTAAGCCGTTTTTATAGGTTTTATATTAAAAATGCGATTATATTTTTTAATATTTAATAATCTGTTAGTATTATAAACGATTTGGATGCTTTTTTTAAGTATTAGTATTAATATTTTAAACTTTCGATAATAGTTAATAATTTTTATTAATTTATATGCTATTAAATTTCGGTATTTAATAACTTTTTCGATTAAAAAATAATAGGTTATTATTTATTATTATATTTTTGTAATAATATATCGGATATTATTTTTAATAATATATCGGTTTTTATTTTTATTTTTAAGGTATAATTTTAATAGCGGAAAATGGTTATTGATTAGAATATATTTTTAAGGGTATAAAATGTATTATTTGCTTTTTTAATTTATTCGAATTTACTTTATTTATTATTTTTTAATAGTATAAATATTAGGGTAGTAATTTTCGAATATTTAGCGATAAATTTCCGATAAAAGTTTATAAATTTTAATAGGATTTATATATTATATACCGATTTAAGTATTAGCTATTTCGTTATAGCGGTTATTTTTCGGGGATCTATTTGGATGTTTTTTATATTTATTATAAAGTTTAAAAATTCGAATTTTTATTTAAAGAATTTATATTTAATTAGTTTAATATAGAGCTGGTATTGTTTTAGTTATTTATAAATTTATCGGAAATGTATTTTATGCTTTTTTTCCGAATTAAAATAGATTATTATATTATTTAAATAAATTATATATATATAATTTATTAATTTAATAAATGCCTTATATATATATATTTAAAATATAATTAATATATTAGTTAATCCGAACGGTATTATTATATATTTAAAATGCCTGTATTTTATTTGGAAAGCAGTTTTTTACTGGTTGCTTTTTTTAATACGGATATAATAATAGGTATTTTTTAAGTTAATTTTTAAAAATATTTTAGCGGACTTTAATCGGTTTATAATTTCCGAAATAAGCGGTAGTAGGTATCGGTTTTTTATAATAATATAATTTAAATTTTAATAATCGATATATAATTAGAATTTATTATTTTTTTTTAGTATAAATAAAACGGGTACCTTTATATTTATTTTTAAATATTTAATTTTTCTTATATTTAGGTTTTTATAGATATATTTTTCGAGCGTTTATTACTACGATTTTATTATAAGGTATATAAGTTTAAAAAGTAGGTATTTTTTTTCGATTATATCGATAGTATATTTAGCTTTTTATAGTAGTGGTAATTTTTTTGCCGCTTATTCGGAATATATCTATTTAAAGGTTTTAAGATATTTTAATAGATTAATGGAGTTTTATGGTATAGTTGCGTTATTTTTATCGATTTTTAAGATAGGTATTTTTCTTTTTAACCTAACGTTTATAATATTAGCGATATATATATATTTACCGGCGATTATTAAGGCTATAAATTTTTTAAGGTCGACTTTTTTAATAGCTTTATATAGCTATTAATAATTAGTAGTATTTAATAGAATATTTATATATTCTATTTCCGGGTAGAATAAAAGGAATTTAAGTACCTTATAGTTATATTTAATTGCGAAGAATATTTAGGTAAATTATTGGGTATTTTTACGATTATTTGTTATTTTTAATAGCATTTTATATATTCCGTAATATTTAAGTTTATTTTTATTAAAATTTATAAAGCCCGAAATTTAAATAATAACCGGTTATAGGTATTTCCGAATAAAGTTTTTATATATTGTATTTATTTATATTTCGGTATTTATATTTATAATAATATTATAGCGATTATATTTTTTTTTTAAGGATTATATTTTTTATTTTAAACGGTATTTTTAATTTGACCGTTTTAAAAGCTTTAGTTAAAGTAGATTAAATATAAGCATTTATATTAGCGAGGTTTTTAATTTTTTGCTTTTATTACCCGATTTATTTTAAGTTATTATATTTTAAACGGGTATTTTAAGTTATTATAGTCGGCGATTAAAGTTTAATTATAGTATTAATTTATATTCCGTTTTTTTATATTTTAATTTATTATAGTTATAATATTTTAATATTTATTATGCCGATAAGTCCTATTAAAAGCAATTAGTACCTGTTTATAAGGATTTATTTTTATTATTATTAAATCGATAATTATTTTATTAGCGGGTTTTATTTTATTTTTAATTTAAGACATTTAGGTTATTTATTATAGCTTATTTATTTAGTAAGCTATCGGTACGATTTCGCTTTTTTTAGCTTTAATTATAGTCCTACGATTTTTAGATTTATTTAGCTTTATCGGCTACCGATTAAGCGCTATTAAGTTTAACCTTTTATTTTATAAAGGTCGTTTTAAGATTTTTTTATAGTTTATATTAATAATTAAACGTTAATCGGCGATTATTTTATAAGGAGGTATTTTTTAATTTCTAAATTAGGACGTTTTATTTATTATAAAAATTGCGAGGAGATTATTTTTTTTTTTATTTAATTTTTATTAAATCGGTTTTATAGGAATATTCGGTTAATTTTAGGTCGATATTTTTTTTCCGAATAAACTTTTAAAAATGGTTTATTATAATTTATTGGTTCGGTTTTAAGTCGAGTGTATCGGCGTACGATCGCTATTCCATTTAAAGGTTATAGTTTATTTTAATTAATGCCTATTATATTTAGGTAATATTAAACCGGTTAGGTTTTAATTTATTACCTTTATAAATTATTCGGATTTAGTTTTTAATTTCGGTTATAGTGGTTTTTTATATTAACCTTTTTATATTATATATAAGTAGTTTTATACTACCTTACGATTTGTTAATTTTTTTATTTTCGAAAACTTTTTTTATTATTTATAGTATTATTTTGTGATTTAATATTAGGAGGTTTTAGAATATAGCTATCGAGATAAGTATTAAGGTATTATTTTGTGGTTTTTTTTTAAAACGACCCCTTTCCGATCGGTAGTTATTTTATAAAAAAGGTTATCTTTATTATATCGGTATATTTCGAGGTTTATTTTCTAATTTTAATAGTTTTTTTAAGGTATATCGATAGTATTTTCGATTATTTTTTAAATTTTTATTATTAGGGTTTTTATTATTAAGTAACCTTAATTTACCGGATATTATAACGTTCGGATTACCTTATAGTTAGTTTTTAAGCTATATAGTATTTTAATGTAATACGGTTATATTTATAGTTTCCGTTATATTTTTAACTAAAAGTTAGGCTTTACTTTTCCTTTTTATGTTTCGATTCCGACCGGTTATTGCGTTATTTTTAAAAAAGATAAAAAAGTATAATAGTATAAGTAATTAAATGCTTAAAATAAAGTAATACCGGTTGCCGATTAAATAATAAATTAATAGGTAAACTTTTATCTATTTAATTTCCCTTATTTCTTATTAGGTATTTAATATATATATTTAATTTAAATAATCGATAAGTTTAAGCCTTAACGCATTAATCGGCAACTGGTAAAAGTGGATACTCCTAATATATATAAGTATTTATTATTTATAAGATCCTTTATATATAATTAAATTACGAAAATTTTTCTATAAATAAAATAATTATTAAAGATTATACCCTGAAATTTTCAATTTTATAACTATTAAGGTGGCGGTATAATTATAATATTTAAAAACTAGGTGAAATTATAGTATTTAAGGCTTATGTAGCCTGTGCAGCTTTTTACTAATACAACCTGCCTAGATGGTCTCCGTTAAAACACCTACTAATAATGCGCAGCGCAAGTGCGGCTAGTGGTTATCGATAAAGCCATCGAACTTTATAAGCTCGCACTCAACATCGGCTTAAAGTTGACTTCTAGGTAGTAGGTAAATACGGAAATATCAATGGTTTAACAGTCTATTAATATCCTGTGCATGTGTTTACTATTATTACCAATGCAAGTGTGATCCAAATATTATATATATATAAAGATTCTAAATATAGCTAAAGAAAAAAAAATAAAGATTATGTCTACTTCCTAGGATGTATCAACGTTATACCTACACTGTACGTAGGTAGTTATACTACCTCTTATAATATTTAAGTAGTTGCTAGGTACCTACCTCACTTACATACCTACATACAGCCGTACTAAGCACACCTATTCCGACAACCATCCCGTCAGCAAACGCTCCCGTCCGTCCCCACCCACGCATATTGGCTTGACTGTAGGGCGTCCGAAGAACGGCGTCTCGCTCCGACACTAGTATCAAGACACCAATTTATTTCCTGCCCACCGGATCCCGATTCAACGTTTTATCAACCGCTTAACTATGCTCATAGCTGCCAGAGCATTTCCGCTTCGAGCCCTTTTCTCCCACCCAGTCCGTCATACCTTGACTTCAACTTTACGAAAGACCTCACCACCAGCCATCTGGACGCCAGCTCGCAACATGGCCGATATAACTCCGGTTTTCTCCAAGGACGCAGCTCCACGTAAGTTAGATTATCATGGGCAGGTTTATATATATATATATATATATATATATAAATGAATTCGTTTAGAAAACCATTTTGCCGTGTAAATGATGGCTAACTTGCATGTAGCTGCTGGACCTTACGTATGGGCTCAATGAATGGCAACTGGCCAGCTCCAGTGGCAGCTAACTAGTCTTCGCAGTCTCAAGCCATCAAGACGCCATCAGCAATTTACTGCTCCGGACAGATCCCTTGTGATGCCGCCGGAAACCTCATTGAGGGTGCCATCGACGTAAAGACGGCGGCTTGTATCTCGAACCTTAAAGCTGTGCTTACCGCCGCCGGCTCCTCCATTGAGAAGGTCGTCAAGGTTAATATATTCTTGGCTGATATGTCCCTCTTTGGCGATATGAATAAGGAGTACGAGAAGTGGTTTACTCACAAGCCCGCCCGGAGCTGCGTGGCTGTCAAGCAGCTCCCCAAGAACGTCGATGTTGAGATTGAGTGCATTGCTCTACCATGAGTGACGATAGATACACAGCCATGTCAATGCGGCAGGTTCGCCAGTCTAAGAAGATGAACCAGTTAAATCGCATTGTCGGCGGTCACAGTCTATTTGATAACCTCACAAACCTTGAGTTAATATGTTCTCTGTGATATGATATATAACTTCGCTACGATTATCGCTCTATACAATTTCATTCTCGTACGCTAAATATAGGCTATCAGGAACCGGAGATATGGTATAGCCATATCCGATCACAAGTCAAATAGTCTGATGCTATGTCGACAAATGCGAACATGTAACAAAATGTAGCAAAATGTCTACTAGATACTTATGAAACTACTCGTCACTTGAGACTGCTTCTACATCGCTTGCCTCTACGATCGTAGACAAAGCCTTCACCTGGCGGCGTCTTCGAGGTTGAAGATATACTTGCCGAATTTCCCGACTAGATACCTCTGTCACAGTTATAGCTTTCGCCTCGCTCACCACCCCGTCGTCCTCAGTAATATCAACATTGGGCGTCGTGGGCGAGTCATTGTGAAGATCATATTCTCTCTCTACGTCAGCATCGACCTGCGGTAATCTCAGTTCTTCCTCAATTTCACATTCGTCATCTTGTGTGAATCCCAGTCTGGACGCTGGGCGCTCAGTCTTCTGAGGTGGTGTGTCCCGCCAACCACCCACCTCGCTAATGGGTGATAAGAATTGCCCATTATGACACGATGTCCCGGGTGTCCCGAGATCAAGCCAGTCGATCGGCGTCGACGGAATAGGCGGGATGCGAGGGCTGTCGCCGAAGAGTCCCGCGTGCTCTTTCATCATCGCCCCGAACGAGCGCAGTTGCAGAGGCGGCAGTCTCGAAGCAGCGATCTTGTTCCAGCCGAGTGACTTGGAGAAGTTATAGGCGACGGCACCCGGTACCCCGTACCGAATCGTGAGCTCGGCTTGTCGACGGACCCTGTGGAAATACTCCAGGGTTTTGATACTCGGCTTGCGGAGCACGTCCTGGACCTCCCTCGTCCCCTTCGTCCTTGGCCCTCGCCGTACTTGCCTTTCGGCGAGATCGCGCTCTTGGAGTAGGTGGACCAGTGCTTCCGACTCACCTGTATCTAGCCAAGCCAGAATAGCTTCTTTCCCTCTGCCCTCAGGAGTGAAAGTAGTCGTCGCAATACCAACATCATGATTTAGCTCAGTGACAGTATAGTAGGACAAACTCTCTGTCGAGCTCTCAGAGCTACTGCGGTGGTGTCGTGGGCGGGTACGTTTCTTGTTATTAGTCTTCTTAGGGCTTAGCCATCTTTTGACGGCTTCCATTTTTGCGGTATGCAGTACAAGTTCTAGGTAGCGGGCTATCTAGACGTATATGTAATAGCAGAGTGCATCACTTTATCAGGTACAAGTATATCAACGAACAAGGGCATACTCCCAGTTCTTTGAGTTGTTGACAATAAGGAAAGGGTTAGAAAAGACGCACTGATCCCTTTGAGACTTCAAGAACGAAATGATTCGTCCATAAAGGTATTGTATAGGCAGGCCCTTACCTTGTTTCCTTACCGTATCATCTGGAGATCGAGTCATCACCCGACCTACTGCATTCACTTACATCGAACTTGAGGTTTGTCCCGTAGATCATTGACTAAGAAAAACTCCTGTTTAACTTGGGATGATAAAACTACTTAAACTCTACAGTTATCAATATATGTACTCGTTCCGACTGGGCAGTTGGTTCATACCAGACCCATGACTAAACACTCGCGATAGATAGGGGCTATGAAGCGGTCTTGTGTATTCCCTCAGTGTATTTGTTGAAGTACGACACCTGATATCTAGCCTTTCAAGCGAATACAATCATAGACAGTCTGGACAAATTAAGCCCAGAATATTATTCTGAATATCAAAGAGATTCAACAAAAGTTTACATTAGTTTGTCCGGAAGTGTCACATTGTTCCAGCACCGTCACAAAGATTAGACAACGTGACAAAGCAGTCTTTGTGTTGATGAACAAGTGGTTCGACACGACTTATATAAGTCCCTGACAGTGCATTGAATTACACATGAGGCATTTGGCATACATACCTTCGCTCACGTTTCTATTCGCACTTACAACTGACCTGCTGGCGCAGTTTCACTTCCACACACACTGTCAGGACAGAAATATTCATACATTCATTCGCTCGATTCAACCGTTTGGCATACAACTACACTAACTACTACTTTCTGGAGGAAGCTATCTTGGAGGACCTGAGTACTTAACGAGATACGACATAAACACGATTATTCGCGATAATGTGCTTTGGCTGTGACGAAGACTACGACGACCCTCGCCGTGAGGAAGCGCCCGGGCTACAAGAGAAAGCCGTCGGAATACATAAGGAGGAAGGGACCTGGCGACAACATCGGGAGGAAGCGGAAAAGGTACGACGTCAGGCGCCGGCTGCTAACACCTACGGTTGGGGTGGCCAGCCGCAGAACAATCAACGACAACGCTCACAACATGCGCATGTTCAGAAAGAGAAGCGCAACTCTTCCAACGACGTGTCCGAGGCCTACCAGATTCACGGCAGCGAGATGGCCACCTTCGACCCAAATCGCCCCCGACATACCAGTCGGAGCCACCATCGCCAAAGCCAGCCCCGATACCCTGAACCCGCTCGGCCAAAACAGGCATACCACCGTAGCCGGCGGCAAGACCCGGTACTCCAGCGTAGCCAGTATCGGACCCAGGTTCCGCAGAGGAAGCCGGTGGCGAATACCTATGAACGGCAGCACAGCGACAATAGCAGACGGAAGGTCGTTTGCCAGCAGCCTCCCATAATCGCCGCCATGCTCGCCCATCCGGGCCCACCCCAGAAGAACGTTCGGAGGCCACCGCATGTTGTACGGACACCGCATGTTGTACAACAGCACCCGGCCGCCGCGATGCCCGCGTGGCGGCCTGTCATTCAGACGGCGCAGCCGCACTCACGTTTCGTCCGCCGGGACAGCAATGGCGTCTCGGAGTGCAGCAGCGACGACGACGACGATAACTGGAGGCACCACCCGGTATCGCCGAGCCCAGGGTCGCCGGGCCCAGGGTGGCCGCGACCAAACCTGCATAATCGTGTCGGCATAAAACCCAGCCGGGGTGGCGCCTTCTAGGCGGTCCCGGGTAGATAACTACTATACAAGAAATAATAATTATTCCCCCAAGGTTTGGGTCTCAGGTCCGAATTTGTAAATCGGACTCTAAAGCCGCCTCATGGACGGTGCCAAGTTACTAGCTAGGGAAAAATAGGGTGCGACCTCCCCCCTGGAGGCGTTGGGGGCGTCCGGGATAAGAAAAGAAAACGGGAAGGAAAAAGGGGGGGCATTCGGCCACTTGGCCGCGCTCTTGGTCTACAATTTCTCGAGTTCGCAATAGACGGCTCATAATTCACTCAATAAATAATAAGAGTAATGCTTGACTCAAATTGGATCAGATAAATAAATGTGATGTGGCTTCTTTCATGGACACTAAACTTTCCCCTGTATGCCTAGGTTGTTTAGGTTTAAGGTGAGGACAGATCTCGACGCTCAGGCACCGGTATTCGACTGGACGCGTCGACGGGAGACGATTGCGACATGGTGCCGAGGGACGAAAGCGAAGGCACCCGAATTCATCGCAACCCCATTGGCTTAGAGCTATCGACGTCACGGACCCTGAAGCTTGATCGCATAGGGCTGACGGTAATGCTCCGTCACCCGCATGTATTGCGATGCAGACAGATCTTACCTGGGACATACCTAGGTACATACCTAGGTAGTCGTTATTTTCGAGGGAAACGTGGTGCATACGTGGCTCGACCTTAGCATCAAGGAATCAATCCCAGCCAATAGCTTCCAATTGATCGCTTCCACCATCGTCCGAGACACATTGGACGGACAGAATCTGCGTCAGTTCGACGGACGAGGGGTGACTGACTGCATGAAACGGCGTCTGCAGCCAACCAGCCGGCCAACCTGCAGACTTAGTAGGTAAGTTAGCGTTGACTCAACACCGAAGATGCCCTGATGAATGCGTCCACAGTCTACAGACACATCATGTTTGTATGCATGTATGTACTGTAACCGTTTCAGTCGACTCACTTGACGGTGGGACTCTCATCCGACTACCGACCATTCACATCCCCCCAGACTATTGCCAAGTTAGCCTTAAGAGTGGAGAAGGTTGGCCGGATATCCGTCCACCTTATCGTCTTGCTACCATGTGCATACGGTACCTAGGTAGCCTATGCACATGGAGTAGATGCGCTGCAGTCTGCGTGACAATGGCTATGATCAACCGTTTTACATAAAAGTAATGAATGGATAGGTATGTTGGCGACACGGTGATCATTGACGGTGTGTAGTCCGCCGATGTTTTTTGCCCTTGACGGATGCTAAAAAAGGTGTCTTACTGTTGCAATAGACGCCAAGATTGAACGGCGTCTGCTAGTGATGAATAGTCATAATGTCTGTGTCAACGTCACTACTGCGTACATAGTAACTTGACTGATGGTACTGGACATAACCCGGCAGCGATCATCAACGTAGGAGTTAGCTATGTATCGAGGAATAAATCCTTTCGAGAGACTGTCAAGTGTCGGACGTTGGCTGGTTGGGTGGCTTAGCAGATCGAACCGAAACTCGTCCATGCTAGCCCGTTTATGTATGTACTACATGTAGTAGGATGGATTGCGGCTGATGTCACATTGGAACTGGGACGTTGCACCTCTACGTAGGTACTTAAGTAAGTAACCTAGGTACTACTCACTACGATACGGGTTATCGCCTGAAGCATGGAATGCTCGATTCTGCCGTGTAAAGAAACACAGCGGTATCCAGTGGAAGAGTCGTTCCCAATATTTCACAGATCGATAAACGCTGCAACATAGTCCACCGGAAATTATTTGCAAACAAAACATATGGAAGTAATTTATAATTGAAATACCCAATAATGAAGTTTTTTATTTCTTTGGTAGCCAAGCGGCTCAATCACCAAACGCAAGTCCGGGCACAAGGACCCGCTAAACAACATTATTGGATTATATCAAGGGGTGTCTTGTCGTCAGTGTGCTGATTGGGTTCTTCACTTGTGTAGACGGTAGGTCGGCTGGACAAATAGCATTGAAAACGGTCCAATTCAACACTACATATACCCGTTCGAATTTCGCGATTGACGAGTAAACAGCTAAACCAGAGACATGAAATTGGAAGGTTATTAATAACATAATCGCCAACACAAGGCTTAGCGTGGATCATTACATGGTATGTCACATATAATATCTACTTATGTAGTATGTACGGGTATATACTAGGTATACCGCGTCGCCGATCCTACAAGGGTTAAACTCATTGATCCCTACGCAATGTGAACTGCTCAGCGTGTCCCCTGTTCTGACAGCACTGGAAATTTATCTCGAGTTCATTTCGGCATAAATACCTACCCTGAATCGCAGGTTTCAGGACACACTTTGCACTCGTTGCTTTGTTTGCTGACAGCTGCAGGACTGTCTCCCTTGGCATTTTGCTGGCAAATCAAGAAGGTGGTCGTACGTCGGTATGGACATATTGTTGGAGATTGTGGAATGGGAGAAATGTGGTAGCGGGGTGGAACGTGAGGGGAGTACGAACAGTCGCATCGCCGGAAATGGTTTGGCGTGAGGGCCCTAGACGACGGTAGAAAGGCGCAGCTGAGTTGCACTTGCCAAGGTAGGACTTCGGGGGGTATTTATTGTTAGTACGGAAGCATCGGTAACGGTGCAAGTGATGGGCCGACTCCATTATTAATCATATCAATCGTGACTTAAATCCATAAAAACAGGGATAGAACAGGGATCCCCAGAACCTGGACCCATCGCGAACGGCTGCTGCCTAAATCTCATCTTTTTGGACATCTTCCCGTCGTCCCGTCACGTCAGTCTTTTCCTGATAACTCGTCCTTTTCCTCACCAAGCTTACATATTAACACGCTGTTTCTATCCTATCCGATCCCTCACTTTTTTTTGTCCTGCCCTCGCCCAGTCCTACATCCTATTCTTGTTAGTTACTACTGGTTGACCTGCCTGAGGACGCGACTAAACTGTGTCTTGCCCCCTTCTATCCGCCCTCTTCCTCAAGGTTCCGTCTTTACCCCCTTCCTTGGTCAATAGAGACTGGACCACCTGTTCTATCTGCCTGTCTCTCAGAGTTGCGGAGGCAAGCCTTACCGGTTACTTAACTGGAGCACGGCATTCCGCTGCCGGGTTCAAGTCACAACGGTCAAACCTAGTTGACCTGCTGCATAAGCACAGGTCATCTGTTGGTTTGTTGTTCAAGTAAGGATGAATTTTGTTTTGTTCCCAGATAGTTTCGAGCCTTAGCATATTTAATCCTTTTCCTGTCCCGTACCCGACCCATCAACCTATTGACCAGTGTCAACTCGACGGTTTTGATCTCTCTTTGGACACCTCAGGCCATCTTTGATTCGGTGTGACAGGACTCTTGTGACTCATAGGACTGGCCCGGCCCCGAGGTGCATAATTGCTAACCGTATCTTTTATGACACAGTTTCTAACCTCGATACTCATCGAGCACAATCCACACATCTCATATCTGTACCCCACACTCCAGCACACCGAGCCATCATGTCCTTCTCCAACCCTCGAAGGACTCGGCTGACTCGCCCGGACTGTGATGCCGGCGATGGACTGAGCCTTAAGACCAACCTCACCCTCCGGAAAGGAGCGACTTTCCATTCTCCTATTACTCCTCCCTCTAGCCCACCAGCTACGACTGCATTCACGGTCCCTTCACTGCCTCGTCGCTCTCAGACGAATCTTGATGATGTCGTCGGCGCCCATGTCCGTCGTGCTGCCTTAAACATCGGGAAGTTTGAGGTTACCCTCTCAGCCGCCAAGGCCGAGTCTCGACCATCATCCCCTAGCTCGTTCCGTGACGATAGTCTTCCTATTCCAAGGGGTTTCCTAGACCATTCCATCATAGGAGACACCATGTCACAAGAACCAGCCTCTGTCGAGACGGAGCGGCGCGTATTGCGCCCTCGTAGCCGTCGTTCGACCCGCCATCATGAATCCGATAGTGGGTTAGGGACGTCCGTCGCTTCCACCAACCAGAAGCGAAAGGAGGCCAGACCATCCAGTGGTATTGGTGCTGCAGCAATCACGCGGTCTGTAACCGCTTCTAATAAGTCTCAATGCGTGCAGCGCCTCGGCGATCGTGCTGTCAACCGCATTCACGAGCACACCTTGAGGCCATTGTTCGATGCCCGTTCACTGAAGGATTTCCGCCCCATTGTCCTTGACTGTCCCAGAAGGATCCAGGAGAACCAAATCGTTTGTCTGAGGGATCTCGAGAAAACCCTCATCTTTATGGCTCCGGTAAGTCAACTATTGAAAGACCCTGGTATTTGGGGAGTTGCTTATCGGACCTTGTGTTTAAAGGAGAGGGCCAAATCTGCCAAACTATACCTCGACTTTTGCCTTACTTCGATCCGATGCATCCAAGCGACTGTCGAATACTTGAGCGACCGAGAACAGACTCGACCTCATGATCGACCATACAGCAGCGGCTATTTTATTGACCTTGTGGAACAGATCCGCCAGCACGCACAGCAGATGCAGGACGCTCGCAAGAGACAGGAATCTGGCGAAGAGCTTGACGAGATGGACGTTGACCCGTACGTTACCCGAATCCGCTGCGAACCATGTGCTTTTCCTAATGCGAGATCTAGTACCGACGAGATTAAACTTATGGGTGGTCTCACTACCAACGGACGTCCTGCCGAGCTCGTCCGTGTAAAGAAGAGCGGTAAGGCGATATCCATCGCTACTGGCAAGGTCGTTGAGGAGGACCCTGAGGAGGAAACCAAGGGCCCGATCAGATTCAAACGCTCGATGAGCGAGCAAGCCGAGGATGAGGAAGAGATCATGCGATCTATGGCTCGCAGAAAGAAGAACGCTTCACCTGAAGAGCTTGCACCGAAAAAGTGCACACACCACGGTTGCAACAAAGAGTTCAAGCGACCTTGCGATCTGACCAAACATGAGAAGACTCATTCTCGACCCTGGAAGTGCCCTATTCCCACCTGCAAATATCACGAGTATGGTTGGCCGACCGAGAAAGAGATGGACCGGCACGTCAATGACAAGCATTCGTCTGCCCCGCCAATGTTTGAGTGCCAGTTCAAGCCCTGTCCATACAAGTCAAAGCGGGAGTCCAATTGCAAACAGCATATGGAAAAAGCTCACGGTTGGACATATGTCCGAACCAAGACAAATGGTCAGAAGAAGGCCAGCAAGTCCGGCAGTTCTGCTCATCCCACACCATTGATTAACAACCTTCCCACCCCTAGCAGTGAGCACACTGACCCTATCATGACGCCTCCGGAGTATCCTCTAGCTGGCTACAGCGAGATTGAATTCCCCGCGTATCCTTCGTCAGATGAGTTTAATGCTAGCTTGTTTGGTCAGGATTACGACGGAGACATCCAACTCGACTTTGCCTCAAATGGCAACGGTACACCCTCTACGGATTCCGGCCAGTTCAACCTCTACCAAGATCTCCATCCTGACTTCCCCAGTCAGTTTGAAGACCTCTACAACGCCCATGTGCAACTTCCAACGCCGAATCACTCTGTATACAACAAGGGTATCAATAATACATTCGCCCCGTACACCACGACAGGGTGTCCGCCAGTCACTGCGCCTCTCACACCTGTTGGCGAGGGCAGTCACATGTTGTACACACCACAATCTATGGCGGAGGTTGACGAAGGCTTTGAAGATTACCAGCAGAATACCACTCACCAGATTGGTGAGGATTTTCTGCTATACCCACCGAGTACCATGGGCAAGCTAGATGGGTACGATGACGCTCTCTTCGAGAATGTCCCTCCAAGTTTAGCTGCCGGCTACACCCAACCATCATCTCAAGATTTCAATTATGGTTTGCCTTGGACAACTTCGGATTACCCAGGCTATCCCAATTAATCGTGCTTGGCGCACTGGCATGCACGGCTCATGCAAATTTGACGATGTTACGATGATGAGTTAATAAGAGGAGCTGATATCGGATTGCCCCCAACGGGAGAAGGGCTATGGGGTAATCAGTGCCCATGGATGAGGCTATTTGTTCTTGTGTACACTCCTACGCGATGTTTAGCTTGATGTTTGATTTCATTCTTCCTACATTTACTTGGGTCGATGATGAAGGATTCATAAGCTTCATAACCGGAATTGGTATCAGGAAATGTGCTGATGAGATTTGGATTATTTTGGTTGCAGGAATAGTGATGCAACTCTCCCCTGATATCAATGAGAACAGATGAACAAATCATTCAAGTCTCCAAGTGAAATATGACGGCGTAGCTGTGTTAAGTTGATATACAAGCTCATCTTATCCAGAACACCTCCTTTCACGAACCAAAGTCCTCACTAGAAAAGGTGGATACCAATGAACAGTTGCAACAGCTGATGACGGCCCGCCAACGAACATTCGTAGACCCATGTCAATTTTCTTCAATCAGCATGGGTCTGTTTCCTACCTACTTTTTACCACCCACCATTCCCTCCCACACCACCGGTTCTTCTACTCTTCAACAACCAACATTTTGCCCAAGTCCCCAAACGCCGTACCTACACCTCTCTACCCTTCTAATCGCCTCACCCGAAGCCTGCCCGACCTCTCAAGCAGGGAATAAACACAACGAACTACCCCTCTTCTCACGCGATAGGTAAGTTGCATTCCGGACTTCTTCTCAACCCGTTTTCGCACACTTCTCCAATCGACTACGATGATGACTCCGACACGCAAGTGTCCAACCTACCCTTCAATACTCAAATAGGAAGAGCCGTATGAGACCGTCCTCGGGCGCGGCGCGGGACGGGGAGGAGGAGGAGGACCTAACTGTTCTCTTTCCTTTTCCCTTGTCCCGTGTCTGTCGTCCCCCTCGGCCGATCCGCTCGCCGCCCCCCCGCGTCCCTGCCCTTGGCCGTATGGGCGCCGCGTGTGCATCGTCATGTGCCTGCCGTGGAGGCCCGGTTTGTCGGGGGCGGGATGTGTTTTGGGGGGTGCGGGCGGTGAGGTGGGGATGCGTTATGCTTATATCAATCTGGTTTCTGATGTAGTTTTTTTCTTTTTCAGGGGGAATTGTGTGCTTTTGGCAGAAACTTTTGTTGTCCTCGTGTGGAAAAAAAGACAATTTGGCTGACTTTGTTGTTTTGTCTTAGGTTACTTCGGGTACGAGCGAGGTAGGCGGGAGAGCCGTTAGGAGGCATACCTAAGGATTAGAAAGGGTAGGCTAGGCCAGGCCTATGTTAGGGTCCATTCGGTAGGGTAAGCTTTGGCGGCAAGTATCACTGTTGGGACTTGGTAGTTTTTGTTCGCAGATAAATTTGGTAGACTTAGATAGTCAACAATGGAAGCTAGTCTAGACCAACAGTATTCCAGACCTCAACTCCCGGCACAGTGACAGTGAACCCGCTTATGCTATGCTGACCAAGGACTAATTCATTACAAGAAATATATACAACATATATACACCGACTTATCGACAGAGCCATCCGGCCTGGCATCTAAAATGCCAGCCCTTTTTCTTCATCCCAACCTAACCAAGATCGGCTCGTATTCATTAAGCCTTCTCGTCCTTTAATTTGGTTGTTGCAAGATCATCCTGGGAATCCCGGACCAGGAAACTGTCTTGTATCAGCACCAAAAAGTCTGTCCTCAGTTCGGAGACAGCTAGCGGCAACTTACTTATACCACAGAATAGTAGGTCCAATCGTGCCCAGATGCCATAGACTGTGGGCGTCCAAGGCTCCCCAGAACGGCGGGAAGTCTAGCAGCTCTAGACTCATGGCCATCATGATCCAAGCCACGGAGACACCGGGCAAGATGGCCCAGGTCCGATGTGTCTCGGTCCACTTCTTCCAACTGAAGTAGCTCCACAGCGAGTTATGTATTATACCAACGACGACATTCGCGGCCATGTTATAGGTGTAGTTCCAGCGCCAGAGCTTGAGGTAGGCGACGTGGGCGGCGTAGAGGGCGCAGCAGAGGACGGTCCAGAGGCGGAGGATGCTGCGGCGGTGGGGGGTGGGGCGGTCGAGGCGGAAGACGCGGATCGGGGTGTAGTACATGCCGTAGAGGATGTTGGCGCCGGCGCCGAAGTAGTCGAGCTGCTCGGTGACGGCGAAGTCGCGCGTGTGGAAGACGGCGCTGAAGACCCAGGTCCAGATGCCGACGAGGGCGAACAGCTCGTAGTAGCGCCGCAGCGGGTAGCTCGACGGGATCTGCCGGCGCAGCTTAGCCAGCCCGTGGTAGTGGGCGGCCAGGTTGCCGAGGCTGAACAGCACCGAGAAGGGCTCCTGCATCCCGAGGAAGCGCACGAAAGGCCATTTCCCGTAGAATTGCACGACGGGATGGCCGGCTGCGACGCGCTTCGAGGTGACGATGTGCTGGCAGGTGTGGTCGCATTCCTGGGGACAGGTCCAGAAGAGGAGACGGTGGTGGAAGGCTACGTACGGAGCGAGGCTACGGGTTAGTCGGACGTTGGGTGTGATGCCATTGCTGCCGCTGCCGCTACATGGCCCTTGCTGGAGAAAGGAAAGGGAGCTGGTCGCATAAGCTTACGGATGTGGGTTGGGTTGTTGTTGGGATCGCAGTTCTCACGGACGCAGACCTGTGTTGTTAAGTCATGTAAGTCAGGTTGTATAGGTAATACATACAGTAATTAATACGGAATAGGTACTCACCTCTATACATTCTCGGAATTCGGGCAGTCGGTCCCCGGTGGAAGCCTCGGCTGGCGCAGTGTTTAGGAGCAGGCAGATGATGAATGTAAGGACCAATAGTGGCTGGCCTCTGTTCGAAACTCGGTGAAGCATTCTGCTTGCATCGGCAAAGCTTGTTTACGGTGAAAAAGTAGAGAGCTTTAGGAGAAATGTGTCCAAGTTGCGGCGCGTGAGATTGCCGGCTTAGAAGCAGCAGCGTGCACTTACAATTGGAGGCCCTGATTGGTGTTGTAGCCCCCCTGTAAGTGGGTGTAAGTGGATGACCGTTGAAATTGTAGGGGGTCCTTCCAGGCTGCCAGGCTGCCAGGGTACAACTACATACGTACCATGTAGTTGGTATTATTCCGTACAAAGAAGGGTTACCACCTGGGCACGTACAAGGTATTTGCTACCAATAATCGTCATAGTGCATTCGAGTCCAAGAATAGATAGGTAAGTATCCATACATAGATAGCAGCCCCGGTGCCTTCATTAGATACTCACACCCTTGACTTAACTCTCCTTCTATCCTCACATCAGCACAAGACATTCTTAGTAGTCCTTTTGTTTGTTTCAAATCCAAACACCGCCCGTTGTTGGAACAAGAAGTAAAATATAGACCTAATATCGAAGGGCAATGCCTTGTGAGTTCTTATCATATGTCATAAACATAATGGGACACGTTCTTCAAGGGTGACTTGCAATCCTACAAGGTCCTAAGCGTCGAAGAGGTGTCGAGACAAACTCAGGGACTTCTGCTTATAACTACTAGTAATAGTCTACCAAAACCCGGGCATACATCAGTTTTGTACAGATGGCAATATTTCAAATAAGTATTAACTATGGGATTTGATTCTTTCTAGGATAAGCAGATTACCGGTTAGTAGAGCTGTTACAAAGGAGCTGTATAGTCGAAATTATATGGACTCGTCCAGTCCATCCGTAACGAAGGCAGCCCACCGTCTACGCTTGAGTTCCGTCGAGTCTAAGATAAATAGGCAAACTACATGGCCATGGCCTCGTAACATGCGCGACGTGACTACTGCTTAAGTCACATAACTGAAAGATACGTAACAAATTCATATTTCACGCGATAAGTTGCAGACCGCAACATCGATCCTATTCCGGCATATCGCCGTACGCGGAAGGCTTCCCTCCGCGGCCCTTGCATCAGCTTGGAAGACGTCCATCTTCCCGCCGAGTGGTATAAAATCCCAGTTGAAGTCTGAGAAGACTAATATAAAACGGCTGTTGACTAGCCCGCTTGACTTTTCCAAGTCATGGGATCTTAACTAGTTTAGACTTGCCAGCTTTTGAAGCTAGCTTCTCTCAGTTCTAAGCTGTACGTTCTCTCTTGTATTAGACTGCAATCATGAATTTGTTTCTGCTTTTCCTAGGCGTCACGAGCGTGTTTGCTTCGTCTCGCCCTCCTAGCGATGCGACACTTTCACCGGTCACGCGCGAGGGCACGAGCCTGATGGTCGACGGAAAGAAATGGAAGGCGGTTGGGCCGAATATCTACTGGCTAGGACTCGACGAGAACGTCGTCCCGCCGGCCGGAGATCCGTACTATCCACCCACCAAAGCTAGCTACCCCACGAAAGAACGCATCACGGAAGCGATCGCGATGGTAAAGGCGTTGGGCGGGACCATGATTCGCGGACACACGCTCGGCATCAGCATCGGGAACCCGCTAAGCGTCATGCCGGAACCGGGCGTCGTCAACGAAGCGGCCTTCGAGCCGATCGACTGGGCCGTGTACCAGGCCGGCCAGTACGGCATCAGGCTGCTGGTGCCGCTCGTAGACAACTACGTTAGCCTGCCCCCATCCCATCATCCATCACGCCGGGCCATGCCATGTGGCACTTAAGTACTTAAAGAAGAAGAGGCTCGGGGAGGGCGTTGCTCACGCGTTTGTTCGCAAGCAGGACTACTACCACGGCGGCAAGTACGACTTCCTGCGGTGGGCCGGGTTCGACCTGACGCAGGCGCGCGACAGCGGCAACGCGCAGATCCAGCAGTTCTACACGAACGCGAGCATCGTCGGCGCCTTCAAGGACTACGTCGCGACGCTGCTGATGCACCGAAACCCGCACAACGGCCTCACGTACGCCGAGGACGCGGCCGTCTTCGCCCTCGAGACCGGCAACGAGCTCCTCGGCCCCGTCTGGGGCGACATGGACGCCCCGGCGGACTGGGTGCGCGATATCGCCGCCTTCCTCAAGGACCTCGCGCCCGAGAAGCTCGTCGTCGACGGCACGTACGGCGTCAACCCGGCCCACCTCGCCATCGACGAGGTCGATATCTTCTCCGACCACTTCTACCCTGTGAACACGACGAAGCTGCGCCTCGACATTGAGGCTGTTGAGGTCAGTTGATTCGCCCTTTAATCGAGTAGTAATTGCCGACTGACTCCTGGGTTCTGTAATAGGCCGCGAGCAAGGCCTTCTTCGCGGGCGAGTACGACTGGAAAGGCCAGTCGGGCGGTGATGCCCTCGAGTCGTTCTTCAGCGTCATCGAGGAGAGCCCGGCGGCGTGCGGCGACACGTTTTGGAGTCTGTTTGGCCATGCCGCCCCCGATTGCGACGTGAGTACTTATCCTAGGTTACGCTATCCCTTCTCCTGTGCTCCCAGTCTGGGTGAGTGACGTTCAGCTGATAACATGGCAGACGTTCGTGGACCACAACGACGGGTTCGCCCTGCAGTACGGCAACCCCGAGAATACGGCATACAGTGAGTATAGCATACAGAGCCGATTGTTTATTACGCTTTCTGTTCTTTTGCGGAGAGTGAAAATTCCCCTATTGAGAGACCTATATTCGGGAGCTCAAACTTTGGAGATAGGTCTTAGAACTCTCGATAGTTTCGCTCAACTGTCTAGGAAGAGCAAATGCTGACACCGTATACTGCAGTCAATGGCCGTATCCAGCTTATTCGGAAGCATTTCGTTGCCATCAGCGAGGGTCGGGAGATTGCGGTGAACGAAACCTTGCCTGTCGTGCCGTGTCCAGCCCCTGTATTACCAATAGATAGATAGTTAGTTTCCATCGCGGGAGGCCGTATGTAGACTATTCGAGATAGGTCAACCTCTTCGAAACCAATGATAGCTTATAAGAGATCCAAAAATGAGCTTTACGTTGTTAGGTTATAGATAGGTAGAATAGGGGAATGAGTAGTTACAAAGCTTAGATCCGAAAGTTGACGGTTACCTATCACTGCTGGCCCAACCTTAGTATTACTTCCCTGCCTGCAGCGATTACCAGGTAGTTACCTAGGTATCCGGTGTCATCAATCATTAATTCATCTCGAGCATTCGACATCTTCAAATCTAACGTCGTTTTTCTTATCTATTCAGGTCATAATACGTGAGAACAATCATGCCAACGGCCCCAGTTGGCCTCAACTTTTTTTTGGTAGGAACGGGAACGCTGTCGTTGCCCCTAACACTTCATATATCCCGCCATGCTAAGAGGCCCATTCTAATGACCTCCGTACTTCTTCACGATGGCTGCCACCTTGTTCGCAAGCTCGTCCGCTTCGGATCTCGTGGCAGCCTCCGCATACACCCTGCATGCGTTTTCCGTTCCACTCGCTCTGGCGAACGAGCGTGCGTTCGTGTATTTCTTTACGCACTGGTCGATCTCATCTTGGCAGTGTTCAGGGTGGCTCAATTTCCGTTCAGCGTCGGTCGTCTGGAATAGATCCTTGTCGGCCACTTCGACGCGAACAAGGCGGTTAGGGAGATCCTGATACGTCATAACCCAGTCCCTCAACGACCATGCCTTGTGTGCCAGTATAACTTCCACCATAAGCATATCCGATATAGCATCACCAACGGTCTGGTTGATGAGGTCTGCCAGGGCGCTGAGAACCTCCAGAGCATCCCTTTGAGCTGGGGACTGGGGCGCCTTGTTCTTGAATGCCCGAATGGCGTCGGGTGAGAAGAGCACGGTACCGTGGCCGTTGGCCTCGAAGTATACACCGATGTCGTATGAACAGGCCGCATGATGGAGGTGCTTGACACCGGTAGGCGTACACACGACGGGAAGCTGCAAATGCTGCTCAACGTACTTAGTACTAGCGCCATTGGCATAGGCTGTCTGAATAATGCCGATGCGGAGGTGGCCTTCCAATCCAGCGGTATGGAAAAGGTCTGCGATGAACGAAGCAGCAAGCGTTGCAATGCGATCACCGTCTAGCATAAAAAACCCGGATTCCGGGTCGACCCAGTAGTATATGAGGCGGTCAGCGTCCCCATCTAGTGAGCACCATCGCTCGCCGGGGGCTGGTTTCGGGTGGGGCGGAGCTCGTTGTCTAGTTTTGACGAAGTCGGCACCACAATCCAAGTTCAAGACTTCCGGGCGTAAGACATCGTCGTTGTGGACCTTAACCTCTAGCCCGGTCTTCTTGACGTCATTATACTTAAGGAGCTCAGCAAGCTTTGGACCGCCAACGCCATTGGAACAGTCGACGGACAAGACCCCGGAGACTTTTCGTCCATGTAGGGCACGCTTGAAAGCTTCAATAAGTTTCTTGTAGTATCCCGCCTCGCTGACCTCGCCGTATGATCCAGGCGTGCCAGAAGTGTTGACACAGCGAGTCAGGTAATGAAGCTGGGGGGTTGTGAGGATCTTGTAGTCGACGAGTGTAGTATCGGTAGCAGCTAGCGCATCAGATAGGGAGGTGACGAGGGTTTTACCAGAGGGGCGAGTATCCCTGCCAACGATGACCTTGCCTGGAGACTTGTGGTCGATATTGAGCGACTCGGCTAGCTTCTCGTAATAGTCGACGAGCGCCTGGTGACTCGGCGCGTTGACAAGATTTGTGGCATAGACCTCCCACTCCTGCTCGAGCATATCCCCCATGGGATCGACGATTTTCACACCGTTGTCAACAGCAGGATTGTGGCTAGCGGTGATCATCACGCCGATCGCCTGGCCATTGAGTTTGCGGCTGCGGAGAGCTGACAGAAGTCCGACGCGAAAAGTAACGCCGTCGAGAAGGTCGGCATGCATGCGGAATCCCGCAGTGCCGTACTTGTAGAACCTGCCGGGAACGATGTCATGCTTCTGCGAGGCAGAGATAATAGGATCTCGGTCCATGTTGGGTTAGTTTGAGCGAACTAATATCTTGGTATCCGACGATGTGGACAACACTATCCAGGAAAGAAAAGAAAAGCGATAGAACAAAAGACCTATATATAGTGTATAAGCCCAGCTAGCTACAAATAGCTATTACTCCTTGCCCGGATAAGTAACTTACGGTACAGAAGACGGGAAAGGTGGTTGACGTTGATATTCAAGTGCGGTTAATTGAACGAATGCGTTGATGGTGACAATCATCAATGCATGTACATGTAGGCAACAAATAAGCCGAAGGGAATACGGAGTAGACAGTTTATTAACAACTAAATGACCCCTCCTCGGCCCCTCCAGGGTTCTGCAACTCACTGGGGAACTGACGTGCCAGCGTGCCCAGCGCCTGCCAGGCCGCCAGGGGCCGTAGCATTCGGTCCCAGCCTAGCGTCACCCTTACCTCTGTAGGGGGCTTCTAGGTAGCACCACCACCCTAGCTCCAATACGACGTAGGTAAAGCTGAGAGGACCCCTGATCTAAGAAAACTCTACCCATCTAAGGTTAGGCGGTGCAAATGATCGTTAAGCCACAGCATCCCTACCGCCATAAACGACGATGATTCTACTTATGTGTTGTATCATGATGCCGTCCAAGATAATATATAATTTCTAGACAGAAATAGATAGTAGAGCTCAATTTTTAACAAACAAGATTTCCCCGCTCTATTGAGTAACTCTTATTGTTTGATTGCATTATGAAACTACTCGTATATATATAACTATGGTTCATGCCGGATGTGGCTTAGCGATTATTTCCACCGGCTACCATCAAAGTGCTTTTTCTTGGCTTACAAGTCACCTGACTTGGCGTCTGGGAATTCGTGTCCATATTTTAGGTGACGCGGTTAACCGCGTCTTGTTCATATCAAACCTAGGTGTTTCTTCCAACACTCACTTCACTCTCGCAGTCAAATTGCTTATTGCTATCTTGAAAGCAACATGTCTTCTAGTGAGACCTCTGCTAATCCCTTGCTTCTCGGTTGGATACAGGAATGGGTTGATTTGGCCCGAGAGCGTAACTCCAAAGGTCTAACCACGTATAAGAATGCGTACAAGGCTCTCAACGCTTGTCCCATCACATTTGCACACCCTTCCCAGCTGCAGCAATTGGCTGGCTTCGGCCCGACACTATGCAGTCGCTTGACCGAGAAATTAGAGAAGCACTGTCGGGACAATGGATTGCCTATGCCTAAGCGGCCGAGAAAAGCTCGCATTCCTGGCTTGGCTGACATGAACAACCAAGACGACGACGAGACTGAAGCAAGGCCTGCAAAGAAACCCAGGAAGGCGAAACCGTACGTCCCAGCACTTCGATCTGGAGCCTATGCTATAATTCTCGCCCTGGCATCGCTCGGTGAAGATGCACGCGTGGGTATGACCAAACCCCAGCTTATCGAGGCTGCACAACCGCACTGTGACTCGTCCTTCACCGCCCCAAGTCATGCGAACAGTTTCTATACTGCCTGGAATTCGATGAAGACCCTCATTGATAAGGACCTTGTCCATGAAAAAGGCCGACCTACACGGAGATATGTCTTAATGGACGAGGGATGGGAAGTAGCAAGACGTATTCAACAGGCAACCAACCCTACCCAGCCCATACAAAACCCACTACGGAGACAAAGTCCACTACAGAGACAAGATCCGGAACCCCAAGCGCCCGAAGACTCGTCCTCTCGTCCCGTCTACCGGTCTCCCTCGCTAGAGATAGAAAGCAAGCCCGTGGTGGAGTCGGAATACGCCAATGTTGTTGCTGACGGTGACTCTTCTGCACAAAGCTCAGCGCTACCGAATTTTCGGCCAATTCGTCTTGCTCCTGGGTCGTTCTCCGTTCACCTCGTTCTTGACGTCCGTGAGATACGAGCTAAGACGGATAGAGACTATATGCAAGACGAGCTAGCTAAGAAGGGCGTCAAACCAATAATGCGCTCACTCGAGCTTGGCGATGCGTTGTGGGTTGCCAAATGCCACGATCCGAATTTTCTCTCCCGACTCGGCGCCGAGGGAGACGAGGTCGTACTCGACTGGGTCGTCGAACGAAAGCGATTAGATGACCTGATAGGCAGTATCAAGGACGGGCGTTTCCACGAACAAAAGTTTCGCCTGGGACGATCCGGCATCAAGAATGTTGTCTACATCGTCGAGGGGATATCGATGGACGCGCAAGTGTATTCCAATCACGAGGAGGCCGTACAGTCTGCCATCGCATCAACCCAAGTAGTGAATGGCTACTTCTTGAAAAAGACACAGAAAATGGACGATACAATTCGGTATCTCACGCGCATGACAATGTTGCTAAAGAAACAATACGAGAGCAAATCCCTACTCGTCATCCCTACAGAGGTGCTAACAGCTCGGAATTACCGGCCGCTACTCGAACACCTTCGGCAGAAAGAGCCGTCTACTATCCATTACATTAGCTATCCGGCCTTCGCGTCGTTGGCGTCGAAATCCGACATGATGACACTACGGGATCTGTACCTAAAAATGTTGATGTGCACCAGGCAAGTGACAGGAGAAAAGGCGATCGAGATTCAGAAGCGATGGAAGACTCCCTACGACTTCGTTAAAGCCTTCGAGGCTTGTGGTTCTGGAGAGGATGGCAGAAAGAGAAAGAGAGAGATGGTATCCGGGCAGATGGTGAACCTTGTCGGGCGCAAAAAGATCACGAATCCACTCAGCCACAAGATTGCAGAAGTTTGGGCTGATACTACCTAAGCAGCATTTTGAGCAAAACCAGCCCTCAACAATTCTAGCTTTTCTATGACAAAAAAAAAAAAAAAAAAAAAAAAAAAGCCTCATGAATGGGTTGATGCTCGTCGGAATGCTGCGTGAAAAGGCGACTGTACGATGGACCTGGAAGTCCGGCTACACTGATGTAGGTCACTATTATTAGCTTGAGCTTCGAAGCTATTGTTTCGAGGAGAACGAGTCTTTCCATGTAGTCCAAACCCGACACTCTGGTGGATTAGTGCTTATTCCATCACGAATACCTTTCGCCGAGCCCATCATCCCTTGTGGTTTCAGCAATTGTGGGAAAACTACGTGTTAGATAATTTATAAGGCGCGTAACTATTAAGTTCGAAGAACCATAGGGAGATTCTGTATTCAAATAAGTCATGTTCACTAGTGGCTTGATAGAGCCGAATTGGCACACACATTTCCTACTATCTACATTACCGTGCTTTGATCTGCCTTAACTACCTCATCCTAAGTGAACCCCCTGCCAACTCTGGGTTTCCCCGACCCTAAGCAGACCCGACTTAGCTAAAGCCTAGAATCATAGGACCAGTTGATAATAATGTTTCAAGAACATCCAAGGAGAGAGATCCCACACATCAGCCAATCGCAAGGTCCAACTCGTCAAACCTTCCCGAACCAGGCTCACGAGGAGGACGCATGTCCGCCCATGGCCTCGGCGACGAGGTTCTGCACCATGCGCTCCATGACAGGTCGGACGAGAGACTCGCCCTGTGCTTCCATGAAGCCAGCCATGGACTTCTCGGCGTACTTGGCGAGGACGTCGACCTCGACGTTGACGGCGTCGCCGACCTTCTTGCGGGCGAGCACGACTTTCTCGCGCGTGTACGCGATGAGCATGACCTCCCACCAGCCCTCGACGTCGTCGACGGCGGTGACGGTGAGGCTGGTGCCGTCGAGGGCGACGTAGCCCTTGTAGACGACGTGGCGCAGGACGGCGCGGTCGCGCGGCGCGAACCGCACCGTCGCCGCGTTGCCGTCGGCCTCGATCCGCGCGATCGCCGCCGTCGTGTCCACGTGCCCCTGCACGAAGTGCCCGCCCATCCGCGAGTCCGCCCGCACCGCCCGCTCCAGGTTCACCTCCGCGCCGCGCCCCAGCTCCCCCAGGTTCGTCAGCCGCAGCGTCTCGGGCGCGATGCCCACCGTGAAGCTCGGCCGCGCCGCCGAAGCCGTCGGAGCGCCGATGATGCTCGTCGCCGTCAGGCACACGCCGTTGACGGATATGCTGTCGCCGAGCTGCGCATCCTCGAGAAGCTTCGAGGTCTCGGGGAGCTCGATGGTCAGCGAGGTGCCGCCGGTCTCGTCGTGGGGATTCAACTCGGCTACCACTGAAGAGGGCCGGTGAGCACTGGTGTGTAATCAACGGGTTGCGGGATTGAGCGGGTAACACATACCTCCTATTTCCTCAACCAGTCCTGTAAACATCTTTTGGGAGCTGAGTGATAATTGTAGGAGGTAGTTGGGACCTACAGACGGAATCGTGAGTGACGTTGGGGAAGTTCGTAACCCCGCCGCTAAATATCACATGAAACTTGGAAGCCATTTGTAGCCCACAGTACATACGTAATAACTGAGTGCAAAAGCCAGCGCCTGCCACCGCTGAAGCCCCTGCAGCTCTGTGCTGTACCGGAAGTTTTTCTGCGCTAAGAGACCCCTGAAAGGCTATACTTTTCGTGAGTATATCGGGGGTTAAAACTACTAGTAGTCTAGGGTCAAACATGCTTCAATACGGTTCTCTATTTCCATAACATCGGCAAGTAATGTATATGTATCGACGATATTAACATATATGTATGTATATAGGGGCACTGTTTTATTTGTCCAGCTACCTTGACCTAACGTTAATGGGAAAATAGAAATGAAATGGCCTATAATAATAAAGATCAGAAGCCCGTACCCTGTTCGGCTAGGAGTCGTCCGGAAAGGACATTGAGAACGGGAATTATTACGAGCTCGTATGCCAGGAGGGACGGGAGGCGAACAGTCGCAGGACAAGGAGCTGTCGAGTTGTCAAGCAAGTTGTAGTAGTGGACCGAGGGAGCCTAAAGCTCCCCAGGCCCGGGGTGGTCAGCAATATAAACCTCATTGGAGGACATGAATGATATTAAATGGGCAGTAGAATGATTTAGTTCATAGCATCACCTCACCATGATTAGAGACGTAGGCAAATGTCAGCAGATTCGTCGGATTATACCTATAAAACAAGTCTATAATGTGACTAATGATCCCAGCGCCAACTGACCCATCAACCTCTAGATCGTGAAACTCTTTATGGTATCTCGAGGGACGTGTAGGAGTTACAATGTGTGTCGTAATCTTCGTCAGTCATCAATAGATCCGGCCGATTAGATCTGCTCGCGAACATCATCATCGCATTCGTTTGCAGACCGCCGTCCTCTCCCCCACGAATTAGAGGGGACAGACTTTTGTATCTCTAACGCCATCCCACAACCTTAGTGACCATGCAAACATGCAAGCCAACACCATGGCTACAGACAGATCCTCTCCCTCAGACGCGCTCGTCCAATGGATATAAGCTCGATCCTTACCAAAAAAACTAGCAACGTCCTTCAGCACATTTTGAAATCGCAGGCGCCCTGGGCGTAGCGAGTGCCGTCTTCCGTGTCCAATTGGTAGTCGATAGTGATATCAAGATCACGTCGGTTCTTGTTGTTAGGCCGTACGGTGAGCTTGAACTTGATCTCCTCCCCTTGCTGTACGGTAAGGACTTGGTCAAGGTAGAAAACCGTCTGCTTCCAATGCGTATACTTGGTGTGCGGGCCGGTCGAGAAGCGAATAGGCTTGTGGCATGCTGTAAAATCGATATCAAACCACGCCACGAGCGCATGGACGAAGTCGTTGCGCCGGCAATTGAGCTTGAAGGGGATGGAGAAGTCTAAGTCGGCGGTTGTACACTTGTAGAGATCAAGGGTTAGGACTGCGGCCGGGTCCGTCACAGCAGCTTTCACCTCAACTGTGTCGACAAGGGGTTCGGCAAGAGCTGTCTCTTTCAGGGGCGTGTAGTCGAATCCATAGACGTTATCCCAGACTACAACATGTTAGCCTACCCCCGATGTTGTCTAATTTTCGTCGCTTAGTTGCGACGATTTTCCCGAGTACTTACACCCAATCTTCTCGTCCTTGTATTCGCCATCTTCGATTCCACACGCGAAAATTGTGGCCTTGTCAGGGAAGATCAAGCCGTCCTTAGCCAGATACTTGTCTCGGGCGTACAGGACAGTGTCAAGCATACTCTCGTATAGCAAGAAGTAACCCATCCACTCCGAGATAATGATATCGACTTTCGGGAAGGGCAGGTCGATCTCCTCCATTTTGCCCTGGATTAAGGTGATCTGATCCGCCATACCATTGACCTTGACGATTTCCTTAGCCTTGAAAATGATAGTGGACATATCGACGCCGACGACATGTTTTGCTCCAGCTCGAACGGCGAACCTGGGTAGAAGGGATATGAGTTAGTCATATAAATTATACATAAGAAATGAGTAAAGGGAAGAGAACGGGTTCACCCAAGCGCAGAAGACTCACATGGACAGAATGGCGGTTCCGCAGCCGACATCGAGAACAATCTTATCCTTGAAAAGATGCTTATTCTGTGTGATGGCGTTCATGTACGACTTGGTGCGAACTTCATCTTTCTGCGTAGAAACAACAGCAAGTTAATCCATCGCAGTTCCTGTCAGAGTGTGGATGCAGAGTACACACCAACATTTCCTCATGGATTCCTAAAGAAAAGTCAAAGGTATGGTGTCAGCTAAAGCAGCGAGCACTAGATTCAGAGTCGATATCGGCGCGTACCATGGTGGTTATAGCTATTGCGCAAGAGGCATTAGCTAGAGCCTTGTCACGCAGAGTAAATCAGTCATAAAGTAGACATGTAGAGACTGACCTGTTGAAATAATGCTGTTCGGAATGAGACATGCTCTTGAGCTGCTGCTCGGCAGCTTCAACGTCCATTTTGTCGGCCGCCATTGTGGGGGAAAAAAAAAACAAAAACAAAGAGGAAATAGAAGAACAATGGGAATAAGAAGCAGGAAGCGGGAAGCAGAAATCGACGATACCCTGACTTGGAAATCAAGGGAATGGGTTTTTTTCCTCGTTAGTTCTGGCTGGACCTGGCGCCTGGCAACAGCACTTAACCCCACTAATGCGGTACGAAAGTTGAACTTTTTGCCCGCTGCCCCACCGGAACGCGGCCAAACATTGGCCCATCTTAACATATGCTAGGTACATGGGTACATTAGGTATGTATCTTGTACACAATCCAGGCCCTCGAGTGCTCTCTGGATTCAATGTTTTCCCACTTACCTTTCTCTTATCGAATTAAATATATACTTAAGTTGATTCGAGTTAAAGGTGTTTTTTATCTTTTCTTTTTTATTGGAGTTAATATGAATTGTATATGAAAGCATTTATCTCATCATTAAGTATCTTATTGTTGACCTCATACCTAGGTATAGGCGACCTATCGTGACAATTTCATAGTGTTTCTCGGTGGTTAGTTGTTAGCTAACACTCTGTGCTGCTACCCCTCGCTGGAGTCGACATCCACCTATTACGTCTACGAGTCTCTCCTAATAATTTTGCTATGTCGGGTCATTTGCTGACGAGAAAGCAGGAGGCATGAGGCTCAACAGGAGGTTCAGGGGTAAATCCAGGGGTAAATCCAGGGGTAAATTCAAATGAGTATTTTAGCAGGTGACTAATCTAGCCGACTTGTGAGAATCGTCAAATCAAGCAATAATTCACATTATTCTAATCGAATCGATTTGATGGGTACGCTGAGAATCTGCTTTCAAATACGCCAAAGGAATACCGTTCTTTACAGCAAGCCTCCATCTTATATACGGTTCCCCCATAGAATTAAAATCCCACAACCCAACCTACCACAATTACTAGCTAAGTAGCTTTCTAACCTAGACATATATACATAGGTACCAACCCAGTCTGCTCTCCTAACCGGGGCCGACCGGCCTTGAACTAGGCACTGGTATCGATATACATCTGGTCGAAGCCCACGACCTGCCAGTCCCAGGTATCGGTGCTGAGGGTGACGTTGGAGGGCCTAGTCTCGCCGTCGCGGAGGCAGCCGGCCTCGACGGCGCCGCCGGCGACGGGGCGCTCGAGCCGGTTCTCGCCCGCGCGCACCGTGAAGTTTGCCAGCGGCAGGTCCCACGCGTTGCGCGTGGCCACGGTCGGCGCGCCGTAGAAGCGCGCCTCCAGGCTCTCTGGCGTCGCCTTCACCACGAAGTACCCCCGGTAGTAGCCGTCCTACTCGTAAAATGTGAGTCAGTAATTGCCTTCTTCAGCAAGAATTATGTGTATGTCTCGGGAGCAGAAGTCTTCATTAGGAAAAATTGACTCCCAAGACACACAAAGGGTAAAAAACAACTCCCATTACTGACCTGCCACTGCAGCGCCGAGTTGTTGCCCACGCGATATTGTGCCTGTGCGCGTGCCGCCGCGATCGTCCCCCGCACCCCGGTCGAGCTCACCGCCGTCCCGGCGAGCTCGACGCCGATGGCGCCCTCGCCCGTCGCCGGGTCGTAGTCTTTCTTGCCCTCCCAGGCGAGGTCGGATACCTACAAAACGTACTTTGTTAGTTTGTCCGTGGTTTGATATGTCGTTTATTAAAGCGAGACAAGTGAGAGGGAACATCCGAAAGCTAGAGAGGAAGCGGGAGAGGAAAAGGAAGGGAAAGGCCACAAACCCAGTTCTGATGGCTGTCACCGGCGAGGAAGACGTTGTTGCCGATCCCGTTGTCATACAGGTGCTTCAGCGTGCGATTTCTATTTGCGACGTACCCCTGGGAAGAAGTCAGCATTGAGACCTGGATCTCCACGGTCAGTAAGGAGGATTTTGCCGTACGTTCCAGTTGTCGCCACTTAAAGCGCCGCTTGCCTCGACAATACGCGAGATGATTATCTGATTTCCTACTAGACGCCACGTCGCACCTCGTCGAGATGACTTGGTCAGTTCATTATAAAACCAGTTCTCCTGATGAGAACCCATCAAAGTTCGCGAAGCGTCGTCACGGATGAGGTCGATGTAGCCGTCGTTCCAACCTTGACTCAAAGTCAGTCATCTTTCAGCTTACTTGAAAACTCGATTCGACTTGCCCAGAGAGGTAATGCTACGGTCGTAGTTACGAGTATCGAGGATCAGTAGGTCCATCAGGTTGCCCATCTGGAATGATCTCCAGATTCGCAGATTATCATCGAGGTCCACTTGACTTTCTAGATATCAGTACAGTCTCATACAGAGTCTCGCACAGGCTCAGGCTAGAGCAACATACCGAATGGGCATCCATTCAAAGTATGCCCTTACGGCATTCATCTTCCTCTGATCCACACTTATACCACCGCTTTTCAGGAAGGAGTCCTCGGTATTGTTCAAGGCACTGAATCCGTCGCGGTATCCGTTATTTGCGAGCTCTACACAAGGGAGTCAGTCAGCAACCATTTCCTACAGCTACTCCCTCACCCGCATACCGTGATCGTCCCAGGTAGTAATCCAGGCAAAGTTCTGCGAGGCTAGCTGGAGGTCTGGATCGGAACGGTACTAGACAAGCAGCAAGTCAGTAAACCCACCCCCCTTTTCATCCGGTTCTTCTATCCCCACACGCACCTGTCCGTGGCGAGTTCTATAGTCGTATAGAGAGAATAGATACTTCGGCGGTGCGTGAGCCCGCTCGCCTTTCGCGTCTCCCTCGTAGATGAAATCCCCAAGATGTACCTGACAACAATTAGCAATAGGCAACACGCATCCACCACCACTACCACCACCACTACTTACTATATAGTCCTGCTCATCCTTACGCGCAGCATTTCCATAGGCGTTGAAGTACCCAGTCGCTTCCCGCTGGAGTCAGCATGCATACCACGACCTCGCCCACAGGGCAACCTAAGTAGTAGGTTAGGTACTCACGGAAATTGCTGCACGAGAAGACCGCCAGGCTCAGCTCCGCGACGTCGGCGTCCGGCCGCGGCGCAGTCTTGGTTCGGCCGACGGGGCTCTTGTTGTCCGAGCCGCACACCGCGAACTGGTAATTGTACGTGGTGAACGGGCGCAGGCCCTTCGCCTCGACCTAAGCATCGCCTACACGTTAGCAACCATACTCACGTCTACCGAGCCTTTTCACGACGTGTAGGTAGGTAGGTAGGTAGGTAGGTAGGTAAGTACCTACCTTGACGGTGTAGTCGATATCGCTCGTGGTGAACGCCTTGCCCCTCCCCACCGCGGTGTCCCGCTTCGCGTTCTGGACCCAGACCTTCCACTCGACGCAGATGGGATGGGGGTCCGCCTCGACGTACGGATCCGTGTCGTGGTTATACAGCGGCACCGTCCCCTCAACCGTGACGTTGCCGGCGTCGGAGGCCGTGGAGGGCGCGATGCGGGTCCATAAGATGATGCTGTCCGGGTACGGATCGCCGGACGCGACACCGTGCGTGAAGGCTAGCTCGTCGGGGCGGTAGGCGACGGCGGCGGCGCGTTTCGTCAGGCTACGCCGGGCGACGAAGGGCACGTCGATCCCGAGACCCTCGTGTCGGCGCGAGGGGCTGGCGTAGTTCAGGTTTCCGTCGAAGGCTGCACCCGCCAGAGAGACCAAGAGCCCGGCCGTGGCTACGAGGGCTGCCAGGTTCAACATTGTATAGAGCAAAGTAATTGTAATCCCGGCGTTCTACACAAAGTCACTTGTCCTCAAACAATCACGTATTTGCACATTGCGAACCGGCCTGAAAGCTACTAGATACGTATATTTATATTACTACTAAGTGGTCATTTCACCCATGTAGTTAGAGGGTGATACTCATGGGTTCATATTTTCGACTTGACTCAGAATACGGGAACAGCGTCGGGCACGTGTCACGACGGCGAGAACGAAGAGCAAACCAGAAATCAGCGCTGACACCAATGAATGATCCCAATCGACAGCACGCGGCACGATAGGGCGAGGAACGTGTGAAATACCATTCCTCTAATTGGTTGGGACGGCTGCGGGGGTCAGCAGCGGGAAGGGGGTCTCTAGGCCCTCGAAAAAGACCGTCTTATCTTGAAATCCGTACCCGGCCAAGACGATCCGTCTGTATTTCAACCGCACCATCTCTCGCGAGGTTCTCTCCAGCGCACGCCAAGGATCGCGAATATCTTCTTCTCGTCTTCGCCTTCGAGCAAATGGCCTGACGTCCTCTTGATGTTTCCCGGGCCCCCCAGCACATCGGCAAATAAACCCTGGTGGTTCAACCGCATCCCTTTCTTCTTCGCGAGCAATCGCATGCTCCTGTTGAAGAGGTCGTTGCCCGTGAAGTAAAGCAGCGCTGCACCGATCTCTGTCTGGGGCACTAGTAAGAAATCGATGCGTCTCCATGTTGGTCGATACTCCTCCTTTGGACCGGGAAATTCGCTCCTTGGCAGGACACAGCAGCCCTGCCATTTATTACTATCATCATCGCGAGGGGAAGCAAGGGCCGCGGTCAAGAACCCCTTGCTTGACAGGGTTCGAACGAGCTGGTCCATGAATGGCAGCAGCTCCCTCGTGGAAGAAGTGCCTTTCTTCGTCACGATGAAGTCAATATCACCAGAGCTATCAGCTCCTCGGCGATAGCTCCCTCCAATGATTAGCTCAACGTGACAATCGATGGCTGCCGCTGCTTTCTTGACATAGTTGCCGAGCGCTTCGACCTCGCGCCGCGGAATCCGCATGTTCAGGTCATCGAAGTGTTCCAAGCCAACCTTCTGATTCACAGTCAAGTCAGCTTTCTCTCGGAGGTCATCGAGCGTGCGGAAACCCTTGGAAATCCACTTGCGGGCTTGTCCTTTCCCGACACCGTGGATTTTGCGGAACAAGCCTAACGTTGCCGTGTTCGGGTCCTCCAGCGCGTAGTCAAGTTTCCTCAGTCTATGCGTATTGACAATCTCTTCGATTTTATCCGCTATTTTGTCAATGTTAGGTAACGCACGAGCTTCCTCTGCGGTACATATCTTCCTCGGCTGTTCGCGTAGTGTGGCGATGGCTAGCCGGTAAGCTCTGACCCGGAAATTATCACCTTCGAGATCGTGTTGCTCCGACATCGCTTGGAGGACCTTGATTGTTTCCGCGTTGGGATTGTCGTTTGTCTGGTCCCTGGTACCTCCTTTCATGCAGCTGAATTTCTCCTGCCATGGGACATCTTTCTTCTGTCCGGGTCTGGGTCCTGTGTCAGTGGCTCTCTTTTTTCGTGGTTGTTCATCGTCCGAACTATCAATTCCGGACAGGTCTTCGGGTGCGTCTACTGTGTGTGATGGTCCTGGTTCACCATTATCATCATCATCCATGAGAGCATCACTCGGTATCCTGGGATCACTGTTCTGGATTTCGTAAATGCATTGCGTAAGTTCATCCCCCAGATCTGGCGCTTGGGCAGTTTCATTCTGTTGGTTATTAGTAGGCGATTCCCTTAGGGAACCCTGAGACTTTGCTTGTATCTTTGGTTCCGGTGCTAGAGTAGTGTTTGTCACACCGCGCATCTGTGCATGCTGTAAAGATGAAATCGACTCAGCGCTCCCCTGAGACAAATTTGTCGTACTTGATGGTGTGCTTGGCAACGGCAAACGAGTCCGTTTAGGAGGGTTTATGCGCTTTAGTTTTTTCTCCTTTGACGTACTGACGTTATCTGATGATGATTGCGCATTGACTGTGGTCTTGGAGGAGCCTGGTGTTCCAGTAACTTTGTACTGAGCTTGTTCGGAGTTCGCAATGATACGATGTCTTATGCAATCAATCGGATAATCCTCGTTAACAAGAACCTTCTGCGATGAATTGGGGTCATCCGCTAGGTAGCGTTCTATATCTGCATACGCCAGCTTCTTGTCAACAACGATGTGCGTTGCGTCCCCGAGACTCCTGCACCATCTATACAGAACTGTCAGCAATTTCAATCATATGATACGCATGCATCTCCGAATATGCCAGTATTACTACCGAATCGAGCTTCGCCTCCCGCCGCCGAATCAGGAATGATGACGGCAGAACACATCATGATCACTTACGTTGCGCCGTGCTCCCGGGCTTTGGTAATCTGGAATCGACGCGCAGGGTTGACATCATCGTTAGGAATATAGTGAAATGACAAGCCTTTGAAGATTTGACGTGATTCAGGGACTAATTTCAAGGGTGCTTCCTTCTTCCGCTTTCCTCCCATCCTGACGGAGGGCGAATTATCACTATGAGACCTCAAAGGCGGTATACGGGGTTGCCGCTTAGCTGCCGCGATTGTAGTTTCGTGCACGGTAGATGTCCCAGTCTGCAAATCCGAGGGTCTAGGTCTCAGTTTGTGGTTGAGTGGCGTAACTGCGATGACTTCTAATTCCTGATTTTTGGTTTGGGGAATCGGATCCGATGCTGTTCGTCTATGAAGAGCATCTGGAAGTCGAGCATGAGGCTTTTTTGTTACATGTGCTACATGTGCAGGCAAGGAAGCCGAATAGAAAGATTTACTTCTTTGACGGTAGCTCTCCTCATCTGAGTTCAAAGCATCGTCTTGCTCTTCATATTGGTGTGCCTTGAGGTGCTCAAAGAAAGCAATCTTGTCGTTCAGTGGAGGATCCATCCAAGGCACGAACAAGGATTCCGGTTCAGAGCTGTTAGTGTGTTCGACACTAAATGCTGCGTTGACCAGATGGTATAATTTAAACTGACAAATTCACTGTGAGCGTATCGCTGCATCAGAATAGTTTCTTCGTGAAGCAACTGATGTAAGTGAGCTGATTTAGGTCTTCTTTGTCGGGTGCCTGAGCGACTTATCAAAGAGACACCTAACCTAGGTTAAAGGCTAAAGTTAGCGATATACACACCTACTGCAGTCAGGTGGCGGATGGCACAAATTATAATGCGGACCCAGGAACTGTCTAAAGTACTAGTCCCAACCAATCAGACAACTCCCTTTAGACCTGGACTTCCCAAATAGTCCTTCGTTCGGATGCATACATACGTATAGGTAAATCATTATATTCTTCCTAGCTATACCAAGTATTTTTATTATTTTTAACATCTCATTTTAAGATGTGCGCTCTAATTCAGAGCGTTGGGGTATGGATATAATACAAAATAGACACCAGGGGTATTCTCCTTCATATACATTCTTTTAACTCCTAAGCACCAGACCAAGATCTAGAAAATATCGAGCCAGCCGCCCGCCGAGACCTACTCTTTTCGAGGAGCATGCGATTACGCAAGGGTCAACGTGTATTAATGTAGTGTTCTGTATAATAATTAAGCTCCATTTGGGAGGGAAATGAAACCATGCGCGTTGCTGGTGGACTAGGTATCGTGCAGGCTAACCACGAGCCCTCGCCTTTACTGAGCATGGGGGTGTTGCGAAGACTGTCCGGCATATGGTCGGGTATCCATGAGCGGTATGCTGTGTTTCTCTCGAGGGTCGAACGTGTTCCCGGCCTCGGCCGAGTACCGACTATTTGTGTCGTTCTCCACGTCGTTCAATACCTCTCTCGTAAGCTCGACGTAATCGTATGCGAACTCGCCGATCTCCGCATCGTCGATGCCTAGAATTTCGGCGTCTTCAGTAGCTCGCAGTTGGAGGCCGGGAATCAAGTTCAGCAGGAAGCAGATCAGACAGGTGCCGACGAAAGAATATCCACCTCCGCAAACAGAATCAGCCAGTTGATAGGCTAGCTGAACCCAGTGATGATTCAACCAGCCGCCGTTGATCTCCTGGATACCGTCGAGGTGTGCAATATAATCAGCAGCGAAAAAGCCCGTACAGATATTGCCCACAAAGCCACCGACGGCGTGTACGGCGAAAATATCTAAGGCGTCGTCGATTCGTACAATGAACTTGAGCTTGGTGGCATAATTAGCGAAGCCGGCCCCGAGGACTCCGTAGGGTACGGCAGCCCAAGCGGGAACAAAACCTGCCTCGAGTTAGACGCGGATCGATTTCTTAAGGCCGCGAGCTTTGGCTTACCTGAGCCCGGCGTGATTGCTACTAAGCCCGCAACGACGCCAGAGCAGAAACCCACAGTCGACCACTTTCGTTCTAGTCTGTAGTCAAGTACACACCATGTAATCCCACCGACACATGCGGCCAAGTTCGTCACGACCGCAGCCATAACCGCACGCAAGTTCGCCGACAGAGCGCTACCAGCATTGAAACCGAACCACCCAACCCATAAGAATACTGTCCCAACGACAATATGCGTAACGTTGTGTGGTCGGTAGTTCAATTCGTGGGTGCCGTGACCTCGTCGCTTCCCAAGCATCATCGAATCTATAAAGTGCTAGGTTAGCAGCCATTGCAACAAGAGGCGCATAGACTTTATTAGTATACGGGGTTTTCAGAAAGAGGATGTATGTGAAGAGGTTAACTGACACGCAAGTGCAGCTGTCCCAGAGGCAATATGGACTGGTGTGCCTCCAGCAAAATCGAGACCACCCATCTTATTAGACCATCCGGCTGGGTTCCACGTCCAGCAAGCAATTGGATCATATATGATCGTGGACCAGATAAACATGAAGACAACGCACGGTAGCATGCGACCTCTTTCTGCCACAGCGCCGGTTGCGAGCGCAACAGTGATAGCCGAGAACATGCCCTGGTAGACGGCGAAGAGTAAGTCGGGGATCCTCGACGAGCCCACCGACGGCTGGGCAAGCACATCCTTGAAACCGAAGTTGGACAAATCTCCAATATAAGCCGAAGCGGTGTGCGAGAAGGTCAGCGAGTAACCCCAGAAGAACCATTGAAAACTTGTCACGGCCGTTGCCATGACCGAGAGCCAGATCAGAGATAGGGCCGACTTCCGCCGCGCGAGGCCAGAATAGAAGAACCTTCAGCACCATCAGTCAGCTAAGAAGGGAATGACCAAGTGTTTTTCTTTGTAGCAATACTTACCCAACTCCAGGAATCATGAGCAGCACCAGGGCTGTAGCGGTAATCACCCAGGCGACATCACCGCTCTGTGCTCCCATTTTATTAATACCAAATGCTCAGGTGACTCAAATTTGTCGCCAATAAGTTTACGCACCTCATACCAGATGTTTAGGTTGTCAACCAACGAATCTCCGCCAGTGGCACCGGTGCCATTATAGGGAACCTTGACAGTATAGTCTAAAGCGTCGAGATCGACGCCTTCGAGGACAACCATATTTACCCAGTAGCTTGGCGAAGCGTCTCGTAACGGTTGCAATTAGACGGAGACGGCTGACGAGACTACCGTCGTCATATATAGAAGAGCGGAAAGGACGTAAAGGGGCGTCGAAGAGGTTATACCCTTGGAGAGGAAGAGGAGGGGCCGATGGAAGAGAACTAGATCAGGTAGGTGGGTATCTGTCAATCGGACGGACAGACGAGGGAGATGGCAGATGGGCCTCTAGACAAGGTTAATGCAGGTTACACGGTAGCGGGCTGGGATCTCTCTTAGACCTAGGCAGCTAATCTAGGTATTGGGTACTGCATAGGACGATCTACTGGTTCGACTTGGAAAAGAAGCAGTTCTAAGACAGCCAATCGCTCTCGATCTGGCAACGGCAGGGCGCATCAATTAACACACTTATCAAACAAAACCAACAAAAAGTAAACAACACATACACTAGTATGTATACAACGAGGGACGACGGTCAGAACGATTATCGTATGGTCAACTGACCAGAGTGATACTGAATGAGGTAGAACAAGCCGGCAGACCCCAGTGGCTCTTCCAGGTGAACTGATCTCCTTCCACAGTCGGGAGGCTATGTACATGCAGCCACTCGGTGCTCGGCAGGTAACGATACCTGACAAGTCCTTGGAGTCGGAAGTAGACTCTGGGGCGGTAGTTGTAGGGCGTGGGTTGTAATCCAAGAACATGTCTGCATGCGAACCAGGCTCGGCGCGCATGATCATAGAGTTACAGTCAAGTATTCCGAGTATCGAGATGGAGAACGTCGGCCAGGTGTCCAGATGCATGACATGTCTGCAGTCTGTACATGTACTTGGTGTGTAATCCTCAGGTGCTGCCGAACGGTCCGGAGATGTTGGGATGGGATGCGATAGGCTGAGCAACCCTGGCATATTATTGATAGGGAAAATGAGGACTGGCTGGCGATAATATTGTTCTTGGCATGGATCGTCCAACATAGACTCAAACTTGACTGCTTGACAAACATCCTAAAGTATTCACTAGTTGTTGTCTATCTTCGTTAAACACAGGCTCCAAGGGGCACAAGAGATTAGTAGATGGCCGAAGCAAGCAAAGAGAGGCGATGACGGGAAGCTTGCGGGTGATACGAGTTGTGTACAATACTCCGTGTTCAACATATCATATTTATGATAAGTGTGGTAAGTACGGAGTACACGTACATGGTTGAAGAATTCAATGTAAAATAACTCGAGATCTGTATGGATACGTAGTAGGTAGGAGGACCAAAGTGAGGTAGAGCTGGTAGAGATAAGCAAGAGGGTCTATTTCCGTGATTGGACTAATAACCCTGTCTGTGGGGAGAAAGGGGAGTGAGCTTGGCATTTTATAGTGGGGATATGGGGGCAAGGGTCCCCGTTTACGCTACCTAAGGTACTTACAGCTGCACCCTTAGACGGACGGAAAAGCGCAAAGAAGCAGCAGCGAACAATTCTCAACTTCTTTCTGTCGTCATCTTCAAGAAGAGATGACAGGTGTTCTATAGGTAAACCTCCATTCAAATAAAACACTTGCTTTACATACACAGGTAGCTTCGAAAAGCTGAATTTACCTACATTATGTATGTATGTATGTACTTATCTTGTTAGCTCCCATGTAAGACTAGTATTTATTAGAGTTATTAGTGCGCGATAAGGTAGGGTCTTGGCTGGACTGCCATTTTTGACCTCTTTGACTTCTTTCAATGACTAGCAAGCATTGGTAATAAATTCAAATTTGAAGTCGATAACAACCGTTGACTTCTTAGGGAAGACGAAGAAAAGGGAACTGAAGGACTTCACGTGCAGACCCCCGAATATCAACTGCCTAGTAGGTTTACTCAGCCACGACTTTTGAACCCTATCAGGAAGGTCGAGAAGTCCACTAATCAGTGGTCATGATTGTCAGCTTTTACCTAGAACCCAACCAGAAGCTGATCTATAATAATGTGAATTGACAAAGTAATATGGAGAATGGACAAGTTTTGGTAAACCTTGCGACGATCAGTGATCTGCTTTACATACATACATACATACATACATACATACATACATACTGCGTACTATCACATAATAGTAGCAGGCATAGTAGGCATATATATCTCTAATCGAAGACATGATCAATGAGCTGGGAACGGACACATATAAACTTGACATGGCAAAAAATACCTATGATTTCGATCTTCTCTCATGGCGTTATTGGGAGTTCAATGGTGAGGGTGAGGCTCTGAAAGCGGCACTGTCTCGGCTGCTACCATTCTTACCATTTTTAGCCTACGGACTAAACACTCTATTTTATGAGCCTCATCCGCTTTCTTGGGACCATCTTCCAATCTCATCTCTTTGAAGACATCATTTCCCTATATTAGCTCAGTACTTCTATACTTAAGCAAACCAATACCAACATCCAATCTAGAAACTTGAAACCTGACTACATAGACGAAGTCTTTCGGTCCGATACGAGACGTCTTATCGAGCCCGCATGTAGGTGCTTCGTATCTGAAGCCTTCTTGCTTGCACCAAGGCCCCAGAAGCGTTGCCTACTTATCACTGCGGTGGCCAAGCACGGAAGGTTACGATATACCTATTGGCGATCAGTCGAGCAGACTAACTATCTACGCACCAACTACATCACCGTTTGACGCGAAGCCATACCTCGTACACCTGAGAGTCTATCGTACTTACACGGCCTCTAGTTATATGCAGTGTGTCTGGATGATCAAAGAAGGCCGCAGCTAAGACCGGGGGATCGTCATTTCATCAAACGCCCACCTCCCCGTTCTCCCGCATCAAGAGGACGCACCATTGCCCCGTGTATGTTGGCGTCCATGTTTTCTCTTTTTGCATCGTCCTACAGCCTTGCTGCAAACTTCGGTCTTCGAAGCGGTCAGCAATTGCCACTTCATAACGTACGCGGTTTCACTATAAGTGTTCGGTCAGGCCGTAAGCCTTGAGTTCTCCTGACTGACCGCCCATCAATGTAGCATTCATTTATGTTGACGGACCTATTTTTTTTTTTCTTACTAAGTTCCATCGAGCTTGGTTACATGTACCTTATATTCCCATAAGCTATTTCCAAGTGACCGCAAGAGCCCTACTAACTAACAGTCAAAGAGTGAGCCCGCCGAAAAACAGCTTCTTAGTAAATGTCGACTCCTTACAATCAGCGTTCCGTTCTCCACGACTTTCTCGCAATCCAGACTTGTCTCCCTCAGAAATTCCTAGATATCTCAGCTCGTAGCGCCATGAAACTGTTGGCTCAATTTTTCATGCCGATGCAGTGTTTAATTCGTTTCAGCTATACTACGCCTTATTCTACGTATGTACGACGACCTATCAGGTCCAGAATCCAGCCAGACGCCTCAACGACGGCGAGCGTAATCCCAATCAAGACCTACATCATACATGTTCTCCAACGCTTACAACCTCTGCATGTGGCGAGCCAAAAACACAGAGCTTCGACCACTCCATATACTTCACAAGTGGCGTTAGAATCGAGATACAACTCCCTAGGTAAATAAAGGGGCGAGATCCCTGTTCTCCCATTACATACGTGCTCGAGCGCCTCGCCTCGCCGCGCCGCAGGTGTCAGCCGCCTGAAGTCCTGCCGGGATGTCCCTACTGGCGATATTAAACCCAACAAGTGCTTTTGGAGAAATTATAACTACTTATGTAAATGGTGACTCCTGAGTATAGTGGATACCTATTAGCAGAAACCTCGGTCTACTAGTACCTACCTAGCTCATGGACATATCGCAATCTACGAGAGGTGAAAATCACATTGCCAACTAACCAACCAACCAACTAACCAACCAACTAACCCATGGCATGATTCGAAGAAACGGCTGCAATTATGAACTGCGTATCTCGCATGTGTTGCACTACCTATTAACTAGTAAACTACCTGACGTTATATGCACTTCCACACGCCCGGCCGCGACGGGAAGTAGGCTACACTACATACATAACAGCGAAAGATTCAACTAGATTAAGTAAGTAACTGACTGATTGTCAGTTGAATAAACACTCAGTTTTGGTACTATAAGCCAAAAATATTTATCTGTCAGGTCCTCATTTTACGTAATCTCCACCGACGTGAAGACTGCTGTAGGTAACGACTGTACCATCCAGGGCTGCCGTGTCCTTTTCTACGTTAGTCACACAGGTTCAATCATTACTAGGGTGTGTAGCGCCGTGATAGGTGTCCAGGGGGTTGGTAGGTAGTGTTAAATTTGACTTTGGCTTAAGTCTACTTGAAGATAGCATGACACTATCGCCATAGACATCAACGTGATAATGGATTGGGTGCTACTATCTATCGAAGCTGACTACATGTAGTTGACAAAGGCCCACTACGTATAATCGCCTCTGTAGGTACCTAGATGAATAGGTGCAATTTGCTTGCAATCCGTGTATGCAGGGGCAGGCTGCGAATCCTAAACGCTGTCACAAAATATATTCGCATATCATAGGCAAAGGTTGTTTTTCAAACAAGCTGTCCTTAAACTGTAACAGCATATATAAAGGTATGTAGATTTTTAAGAAGGAATATCCATTAATTATTAAAAGTAGTAGCGTAGCTCAATCTGTATCCCATCGAGTTCTCGCCGTCTTACGTCTAAAAGCGTCTTGCAAAATCTGGGAAACCCAATTTCACCAAAGCTCCCCGTCCCAAACTGACTGGCATATGAAGAAGTATAGACAATCTACACTCCATATCCTAGTTATGCGAATAAATCGAAATGAGTATTCGTTCCGCCCCATTTCGAAAGTGTATCCTCCGCCTCGGGTGCTCTCACCATTGAGCTTGCAATGGTGATATGAAGTCCGCCGACCTTGACAGGGTCGACTACTGTCCCATCAGTAAGCGACACCCGGAATTGAAGATTAGATCTTAGGAAAGGTTCTATATCGCTCAGGTGCAAGCTTGGCACTTTGCCACTCACGATCATGTTCATCAAGGCTGAAGTCATCGGGATAGTTCCCGTAATCTTGCCATCATGAACCCCTCCATGAGCCCCTTTATGCGCGAAGACTCCTAGCGTACCAACGAGGTTGGAAGCGATCGGCCATGAAGCTGAATCAACAGAGACTTCCCCCAGGAAGAGGAAGATCAAGAATGAACTGCTCATCATATTCTTGCTGACCCGGATGTTTGCAATCCATTCACGATAAGTATCGCCATCAAATACAGCGTTCATATGTGGATGTTCTGATGTCCGGTGATTCCATGATAAACTCTTTGCTTGAGGTAGCCCTTGAGAGTTTGGACCTGTATCTAGTGCGCTATTGGATGGAACCTGAGCTTGACGCCACCCATTCCTACTGGGTTTCGTGAGCATCGATGCTGGGCTGAAATTCCCGTAGAGCCTATTGATTGAGGAGATCACTTCCTTACGACTATTGTTGGCGACTTCGGCATAAGTATAGCCGAATACTTGATGGTCTCGTACCATGTCCGACGTCCAGAAGGAGGTTTCGTTCGAGAAGAACGGCGTCAGAGCTGTCTGCGAATCCTGAATATCGCCAGGAGAAGTCGTGTGGGAAGAAAATATGGCCGGCATAGGCACTACGTAGGAATCGTTGTAGATAACCTGCCACATTGCAAAGATCCTGTCAACATTGGTATGATGCAAAAAGAAGACGGGATCAAACGCAGAGTATGCTATGATAGCAAGGTGACCATAGACACCACCTCCAATTATGTGAATCGAGTCGTGGAGGGACTCGATAGAATCGTACGTGCTGTTGTTATCAACGCCGCTGGGGATCCAACCCTCGTTGCTGAAGGTCTTGTAATCTGGATAATTCGCGAATAGATTATATAGACGTTGCTGAAAACTGGGTAAATGAGCATCCAGAGCATGCGCTACAAATGAGTTGTTTGACGTCGCATTAGCACTGTTGATTGGACGCGGCGCTCGCTTTGTCTCACTCCATGCATTGTACTTGGTCGGAAATCAGTCGAAGTTGTTAGCCTTCGAGGGTACGAAACCTACCGGGAAGTCGGGGAACGTCGATTTATTGAAGGGCCTGAAGGTATAGCTGAACAGAGGGTTCGAGATATTCTGAACGCCATTGGGCCCAGAGACATTGATGCTGGGTGAGCCGCCAAAACTCTCAGGGAGGACGCTTTCTCCGTCCGGTGGAGCAGCAGCCCAGTCCCAATATGGCATACGGAAATTCTGTGCAGATTTCTGGATACGGTCTTGCTGGTCGGGTGGATATAACGAAGCAATGAACTGGACAATGTTGTACAACACTTGCTAACAACAAGGCGGAGTCAGCGGCCAGTCAACAGCGTCGCCCGAGGTTGTGAGCAATATGGGCCAACTCTTTTCAACGTACCTCGTACAGAGCAAGATAGGGCCGGTGCCAAGGAGGAAATAGAATGGACACATGAGTACAATATCCGCTTTGCTCGTTGCCGGGAGTTGGGTCGACATCGCCCCATGTCAAAGCAGGAGCACCATGAATTCCTTCGTGCATACGAGTATCAGACACGGTCCCACGCTAGTGATAGATCACATTGCTCACCTGCGATCTGGTACCACGAGAAAGGTGACTCTTGATCCGTGAACTGCATCCAGCTGAGAGCGAGGATGTACAGGTTCCACTTGTCCTCATCTTTCTTCAGGTCACGGATTTCTGCTCGCAACGGTGCTTTCCCATCGATGCGGGGGAGGCCCGCAACAATGGAAGACTGGACGGGCTCCCTTTTTCGAACTCGATGGTCGAGGTTTAATCCGTAGTCGTATTGTCCCCGTCTAATATGGCCGGCGATGCTCGCGGCAGCGAGGAGGCTGACAAGAAGAAGGCGGACATTACGAATAGATGGCATGACGGATCCTCGGGATATCGAAGGCCCCGTGGGCACGGATAGGTTCTGAGGTTACAAAAGGAGGTGCACAACGGCCACTCACAGATGTACAACGCAGACGGGAGATCGAGGGGAGGTATTAGGGAAATTAAAGAGACAGTATGAGGTAAAGGGGAACCAAATTGTTGCGACTCCTGTGAGTAGAGAGGAAAAGGAAAGAAAAGGGGTTGGAGGGGGAGGTGAACCAAGATGAGTTTTCCCGTGGAAGACCAAGCTAGGCAGAAGGAATGGGAAGCGATATTAGGTTATTACATGTAGAATGAGATGATAGTGAATGGAGGGAAGGGTGGTTTCTAAATCAAGACCTGAACTTGGGCCTAGATTTGCTTCGGGAAGGAGCGAAAGAGCGAGAGTCGAACGTGATTTCGCGATATCTCCTTCTGCCGAAGGCCTCCCTCTTACAAATACGAAATACCTACCCTACCTTAGGTAAGTACTTAAGTAGGTTATGTACAGTACCAACTTAGTATGGATGTCATGTACCTATCAATTCCGTCGCTACATGTACTTAATGGGCATAGGTAATGGACCACACGACCTAACCCTGACCCGATGCTCCGTCCTTTATGTACGGGAGGTACAGGTAGAGATATCTTCATGTAGTTATGATAATATAGTAGAGAGAGAGGGAGAAAGGAAATTAGAGGAGAGCTTTTCTAAGTCACACTGACGAACGTTAATATATTTCTTAAGCCCCCGAATTAGGCTGGATATCTATATGTACATATGTTTGAATGAATATGAAATAGATTTCTACAGCCAAGCGTGTGAGTCTCTGTTGACCGGAGGCGTGCATACCATATAGGTGCTGTCCCTCTGGTGTACAGCAAACAGCCGCTTTGAGACAGGGTTATTATCACATCGGCTACCTACATTGCCGTGTCTTTCGTGATGTGGCCTCACTGAAGGTGAAGACTTGGGAGGCTTCAATATGGCAGGCCAGTACATTCCATCTAGCAATTTAACAAATTATCAGTCCATACATGTGCAGAATTGGATATCACCAAACTCCATCTAATGCAGTTGCATCTCTGTTCCATCATCCTCATAATACATTCCTTGGTGGTCTATGCAGCGGCTAAGCCTAACGGAGGGCGGTCCGTTTTGTTTGTCGTACCGAGACTATCCCGTTTTATTTGCAGCAACGGTCCTTTTCGTGGAGCATCCTTTGGATCAACACGATACTTCAGCTTCACTCCCATCGCCGCTAGCTCCACATCTAGATACTTGAGAGCGCCGGGAACTGCTACCTTGGTAGTATCTTCGCCACCAACCCACTGATTTCCCTGGCCATCTTCCCAAATGTCCCCGGTAATTTTCGTTAGATCAAGGTCGGTGATGTCCTCGAGGCGCGTCGCGCAGTTGCGGCACCGGACGTTGTCTACCGTTTTCCTCTTGCCGGCGAATGGAGAGACGGTCGGTTGCACAGACAAGAAGGAACCGCATTTTCGACAGACCCATGAAGGCATGTAGTCAGAGCAGTTGAGGAGACGGTCCTGGAGGAGGAACGCGGTGCCATGGGCCAACAAAGCATCTCGCTCCATTTCACCCACACGAATACCGCCTCCTCGTTTTCTGCCCTTGATTGGCTGTCCTGTCGTGGGGACTACTGGTCCCGTTGTTCTGACTTGATACTTGTCGTTAACCATGTGCCGCAGCCTCTGGTAATATACTAGGCCTATGTATATATCGGCACCCAGTTCTTCACCGGTAATCCCGGAATACATAGGTTCATTACCATGGTAGTTGTATCCAGCCTTCATAAGTTGATGGCCAAAGTAGTCCGCAGCAGTGTTCTCCTCGTCAAAGCGGAACGGTGTCGAATCTTGCGCCAGCCCATGAAGCGCACCTGCCTTTCCTGCTATCGACTCAACAAACATCCCAATTGTCATTCGAGAGGGAAAGGCATGAGGGTTGATAATGATATCTGGTTGGATGCCGGACTCCGAGAATGGCATGTCAATAGCCGGCCATTTCTGTGAACAGACACCCTTTTGTCCGTGACGTGAAGAGAATTTGTCGCCGATAAGGGGTGATCGAGGAATTCGGAACTTGATTGAAATCGTCTGAGCAGGTTCCGTACCTTGCTCGCTGCCGATCAACCGTACCTCTTCGATGAATCCTTGTTCCGAGTCCTTGTACTTTTCATACTTGGTAACCCCGTCCCTGTTGACTAAGTTTCCACTGTAATCTGCTGAGACCGTGTGGTAAGCAAAAATGACATCGCCTTCCTGAACAGCTCGCCCAACGTGAGGGAGGCCGTCTTCGTCCAGCATGGTCTGTGTCCACGCCTTCACGACGCTGCCAGGGGCGAAGCCAAACAGTTTAGTGACATTCTTGGCTGATTTTGTTCGACTTTCCTCCTTCAGCGTGTACTTCTTAGTCTTGTATATCGTTCCGTGGCCAAAACCTCGGTCATGTGCTGATTTATTCAAGATCATAGCATCGTCCATATCATATCCCGTATAGGAAATAACGGCGACGACAGCGTTGGCGCCATTTGGAAAATTGTCGAAGCCATAGGCGTTATGCAGCGGAGACCGAACAATGGGTGTCTGGCCGGTCTGAAGACGGTACATCTTGTTGTCCGTTCGGTATGCTAACGAAGTACCCGGAGTGCCCATCGTCTGCTTACCCATCTGACATTGATACATGTTTCTAGGAGATTGGTTGAAATCTGAGAACGGGGTCATGTTTGCTAATATCGAGAGCATGTTCGTAGGATCAAACTCGACATGCGTTGATTCTCCTGATACGACTTCCTCTTCAGTACAAGCAATAGACATGTATGGTTGCTCCAGTGAGCCGACAAAGTCTTCCTTCTCCAGTGGAAGATATTTTGTTGGCCTCACCATTCTAGCAGGTTCGGAAGACATGTATATACCAGGATATGATCCTCCATTCGACGATGGCACATGGCCAATCTCGAGGTGTAGAGGGATACCGTGAGTGCCTTCAACTTTCCAATATCGGAAAGTGTCCGCTATCCTGCGCGACTCGGACGGATGACACCAACCGATGATCCTTCCATTTAGCATGACAACAACGCTCTCGTCTGTTGCGGCCGAGGAAGTATCGACAACTCCTAGCTCGGCAGCTAGTTGGGGGATTGCCGAAGCATTGACAGATTGGGTCATAATCTTGCATTTGTGAGCAAGATGGTTAAGTAGGCCACATGGAGCACCATCTGGGGTGTGTACCGGACAGAGAAACCCCCAAGACTCAGGTAATAACTTTCGTACCGTAGTGGTTTTGAGTTGAGCGAAGAAGCTGCCTCGGTGTACCATTCGAAAATGACTAATGAAACGGAGGAAGTTAAGCTTTTCGGCAACGACAGTGAAGCCTGAGACTTGTTGCAGATCCAGGCCGGACGGACTTGATAGGTTGCCGGTTGACAAGAAGTATTCTAGAGCATTGCCAACATTCTCGTTGGCCTTCTGGAAAATTTTAATTGGGAAGTCTTTCGCGAATTCCTCCGACGTGAATGTTCTTGCCGGATACCTTCTCACGTAGTCCTGTAGAGCGCCACGAACTCCCACAGATATTAATTCGTCCAGCCGCTCCTTAATGATCATACCATACAGAAACCCGCCTAATAGGATTTCCTGGTTCTGAACAGCGTCGGGATTGTCGACGGCGCAGTCTCCAGCAACCAGCGCATATAGTTTCCTGATCATAAGCAAAAGCATACGAAATTTGTCGGAATCTTGTTCCTCAGTAACGTTTACGTTTCCAAGATGCACCAGTACAATTCTCCGCAAGAACTCAGTGCCGACTTCGTAGTGTGACAAAATCTCCGGCACACCCAATACGGGTCGAAACTTCTCTCCAAGGTATGCACGGGTTTGTGCCATGGTGTAGATTCCGTAGGTTTTATATGTCCGCAACAGGAGCTCAACCCGGTCCGTGAGGAATGTGTTTTTGGTTCCTTTCGAACCGGGCGAGCCAACTAGACCTTCGAAAATTTCTCTGTCGTTCGTCTCCACCAGCGCCTTGAGTACCATCATAACTGGAACCAAGTACTCATTCTTCCTCCACGAGAAGCGAAATGTAACATTACCATCGTTAAGATAATGAAGAACATTCGTCTGTGAAGTTTCATCCGGCCGAACTGATCTAAGTATGATACCAAATGGGGTATAGGCAGCACCACGATTTGTGAAACTTGGGCGGTTGATGGCTAGTGGGAAATTTCTTCTATTAAGCAAGAGAAGCCGTATGATTTTTTCGATGCCGTTGATAATGAAGTAGCCCCCCAATTCTTCGGACTCCTCTTTACGTGCGACTAATTGCGCCGGACTATTACCCTTTAAGTGGCAATGGGCTGACTGCGGTCTAAGTTAACAAAGGACTCCTCTCGTCGAGACTCGAGACGTTAGCAGCCCTTACCTTCACCATGATGGGGAGTTGCCCAATCTCCCGAGTGAATTCTTTTGAATCACCATCGTTTATCCTGTACTCAAACGTCGCAGATAATTTCCCGCGGTACGACACATGTCGCTCCCTGCACTCTGCAGGCAAAATTTCTCTATTCTTGAGGGCGAACTTGTTGGCGGGTGGAAGCTGTGACTTTTGAAGGTGGACACCCTTGTATTTGATTGCCAGCTTATTTTTCCCGGTCACCGGAGTTTTCTCATTGCCGTCGAGAAAGAGCTTTGTGCCAATATCGGCAAGGCCTTGGGCGATTAGGCCGTGGCTTGTGAAGAGAGCATCAAAAGACTCGATATGTGGGTTTACTGCCTCTTGTAGTAGAGGGTATGCGGAGCGATCTGTCGGGGGTTCTCGGAAGAGCTTTTCGCGGCGAAGCGTATTGTATTCATGGTCCCAACTCGTACTTGTCGGCCGTGGTGCCATGGCGACGGGCGGGAGCGGGATCAGAGGGCGACTTTTTGTAGATCAATTGAATTGGAAGTCTTATAGAAAGATTTATTGAATAGATGAATTGACATGTATGCCCGGATTCCCAGCAGTAGCTATGCGGTGGACTTATCTCTTCACTGCATATTACTGGACCGAGTCAACCAGTCGATTCTGAAGCTATTGTTAACTGACTAATAAAGCACAAGAGAAAAAAATCCTTATCGTCCAAAAAGTTTTAGCTAGCGTCATCTGGGTGTCTATCGATAAGAACTTATCAGATGAAAATCACCCACTACTAATCTGTAGCTTACCCGATAATCCTTGGAGCTAACGTCGAGGTAGTTCTATTTCCACAAAATCCGATTTACACAGATACGGATTACATATATCTATAATAACTACTTCGTACGAAGTGCACAACACTATTTTCAGAGTTCGACTTCTTAAGCTGTGTCTAACGTGAAGTTCATAACTTATATTCTTTAATTTTCGGGCACCTAGGTCCTTACTGCGTGTGGTGACCTGTGATATTGTTCCAAGCCCTGGGTTTCATCGAAACAGGGTAAGGGTTATGGATCTAGTTGGTCCAGGTATGAAACGAAGGGGCCTCTTTTCACAAGGCCACCCAAGTAATCCGTAGATAAATACATACTTTACTTACTTTTGAAGTACCTTAATTGGTAGGTATGTAGCTCCCATCCAAACGGAGGACTTGGCTGTGCACCTAGATGTACGTAGACAAGGTACTGCCTCAGGTACATGTAGGTATGTAGGTGGGCAAGTACCAGGAAACCAACTACGTACCTAGGTACCTAGGTACCTACATAGTAGCTACTGTATATGCACCAGCCGGCCTTCGAAGGGCGTCTCGCTCATACAATGATGTATGCCCTACATGTAGCCAGTTACACACCATCGCCACAAACCTTATCCTTAAGCTGCTCACGGCTACTGCTACTACTCCTAACAGCGAAGAATCTATCTAGACATTTACTCATCAGGGCCATCCTCAACCACTCATTTCGTCAGTGTACACAAGGTGCGACGCACAGCTTGCAGTCCGCCCGCATCGGTCTTGCAGCCCAACCTCAAGCAGCCCTCCGTGCATTACATGGCACACATAGCACACATGCTACAGTGCCTACTTAGCTTGCCTCAAATTTGAATTTGTTCATTGGCAGTCCAACAAGTCTTGGAATCTTGGATCCTGGTTTCTTAACAACCCACTTACATATACATACATACACATATACATATTGTCCGCTGCGTCTGACCTTGCTTCCTTCAACACCCGCATCTGGAAGACGCGACCACCCTCGGCCTCGAACCGTAGCCTACCATTTTCAACTTGACTCTTGTGCTGCAACCAACCCGCCCCTCCGGTCGAGTGCTCCGGTCGCCGCAGCAGCTGCCGCCGCCGCCCAGGCCTTGCACTGTCCTGCCGAAAGCTGTCTCTATCGAATCCACGTGCTAGCTACCTTGCTCTTGTTGGCTCGGTCTACAGGACGCACTTTTACGGCCTCGTCTTGGAATAGGCAAGGGCTAAGCTCTATAGAGCAGCGTCATAGAAGCGAACCATTTAGACGCAGAACGCAAGGTATAGCAGGACCCGAGAAGTTTCTCTATCGAGTGTGGAGAAGCTGACCACCCGTCTGAACAAGTTGACGGGATTCCGAGCCGGCGAAAGCACCAGTTCGGGAAAATCTGGAGTACGCAGAAACTTGATCGCCGTCCCTGCAGCACTCCACAGCAGAGAGCATAAAGCCCTACATACCTCTTTCGTTGTAAATCTGAATCGTGCACACAATCTCTTGTATACGGCTATTCTACCTTTGCCATACCGATCGAAGTAAACTGCCACGAGCAAGGCTTAGGTACTAGCCTGGACTAGGATCTACCACGTACGTGTGTACCTAGGCGATAACTCCTGCGTCGACGAACCGCTCATCACCGGCCCGCTTATAGCGACCGCCTTAATTCCCCAAGTTCGCGGGTCCCAACCGTTCCCGCTTGACAGTTCTTGTTCCGCGCATACCTCGTCGTCTCGTTCTGGTCTACTACCTTGGCCCATTTGGACTATTGTGGTTCGAACCTCTCTAACCTTGTAAGAATAAACGAATGAAACCCCAGTCTTTCTTAGCCGCTGTCCTCTCAAATGCAAGGTTGACCCTCAGATCCCTCCCACTTGGTCACGTCCTGGTCTAAGGCACGGGGCATCAGACAGCTTGTGCGATCTTTCGTGGTGGGGAATTGTGACCCTCTATCAAGGCGTCACCGTTCATCCCACTTCCATCTTTCATCAAGTGCTAACTAGAGGAGGTACCTTCACCATCGGCAGAAGCTACATACCTCGCATTTCACCGAACGCAATTTTGCGCCTGGGGGCCAACTCACCCGCCGTGAGCGCTACGAGCAAAGGCGTCGCAGCTCATCGTCATACGAGACATTTTATTCTTAATTTTCAGCGCACAGGCCGAAGCGCAAACTATTTGTTTGAGACAACCCCAGTCACCTGTGTCCACCGCGTTTTCTAGTCGCCCAGCCTTGCGTGGACCTGGAAAATACCTTCGCTTTCTCCTTTTCTGGCGATCCAAAAGCCCTCAACTTCGCTATTGACAAGACACAATTACTTCTAAGCCTCGATAAAATGGCGGGGATATTTCGAAAGGTGTACGACTGGTTGCTCAGAACATTCTGGTGAGTCTACGAAGCTACGCTCAGCGCGGGGTCGCGAGTTAGTTACCGCTCACCGCTGTATCCGCATGCGCGCTCTGCTTTGAGAAGTCGTCGTCCCCGGCTTGAGCATCCTGTACTGATAAATTGAGCAGGGCGACCGAGATGGACGTCACGATGATCGGCTTGCAGAATGCCGGGAAAACCTCCCTGCTTCGAGTACTGTCGGTTAGTAACCCCGCAGTGATGGCAATTACTAAACCTAGGCTTGACCACTGCTGACTATGATATCCCTTCAGGGTGGAGAATTCACGATCGAGTAAGCACGAAACTTCCCCAAACGACGACGACGGTTCCGTCGGACAGTCGAGTCTTCATATTGCTGTCACCAGGTCGACTAACAACTCGTGTAGCTCCATTCCCACAGTTGGTTTCAATATGAAGCGCGTGCAACGAGGCCACGTCACACTAAAATGCTGGGACTTGGGTGGACAACCTCGGTTTCGGCCGATGTGGGAGAGATATTGTCGGGGGGTAAACGCAATCGTGTTCATCGTCGATATTGCAGATGAGGAACTGCTCCCCATGGCCAAGGAGGAGCTCCATTCCCTGATGTCACAACCTAGTCTCGAAGGGATCCCCTTGCTCGTGCTCGGCAATAAGTCGGACCTGAACATTAAGCTCAGCGTGGATGAACTCATAGATGCTCTAGATCTCAAGAGTATAGGACATCGCGAGGTTTCCTGCTATGGAATCAGCGCGAAGGAGGAGACCAACCTGGAAGCAGTAATCCAATGGCTCATGAAGTGGGCCAACAGATGAACTCACTTCCACCCTGCACAAGATGGGATTTCCTGTTTCATTTCTGGCCACCAGGTAGCACGGGCTTGGCATCAGAATATTTCCTTGAGGCTCCTGCGACAATTCCAAGCATTTTAACGACGCTTATGATATCCTGGGATCCAAAAGACGGTTCAACTTCCTGGCCGGCGACGACCTAATATATAAATCTTCTCTCGCGAGCTTAACATTGGAAGGTTGCTGTGCAGTCAGCGTGCCTCCAACCTCACGGATCTCACCTTCCGGTGTTTCTTTCTTAATGCGCCTCGTCTGCCCGACCCAACCTCTGCATGACCATGGAGACGGCGTCGAGGATCTCGGGTCCCGGATTTCTTGTAGGGTCGGGATAACCCGCAGCACATTTTTCCTTAGCTGGACTTTCTCTTCAATGTAAAGGGATCTTTGACGATGAACAATGTTGGACGTTCATGTATGCAAGGAGAGCAATCTCGCAAGCATCGGTGTAGTTAGGCGCATTCATGATGAAATCGATGATGACTTGATGACAAGACGAACAAGACTAAAACGAAGAAACACTATTTTTACCGACGCCGTGTCTGCAAGGCTACGAGGAAGCCCGCGATTGACAGGCTAGAAATAGTTGAGAGCGTAAAAGGAGAATGTGTCTTAAGTGCCTCTTAAGTACGTCTATAGTAGGGACGGGGCAGCTCTAGTCGCGATGATGTAAGGTGTATAGCGAAAGGGGGTCCACTCCACGGCAAGAATAGCCGTGTCCCGAGGACGACGGGCAAAACAATGAGGAGAGAAAGCCACGATTTCAGACGGAACGGAGGGTTACTACAGAGTAGCAAGAAGAGAGAATGGAAAAAGGGAAAAAGTGTCTGCGACAAGAGAGAAGGGCAGGAGAGAGGATACTTGAGGGCTACACACAGACCACATTTGATGCGATGATGAGTTGGCAAACCCTCCAAGCGTCGCGAGGCCGGGCGGATTGATTGGCCCGCGAGGCAGCGTAACGTGGACTTTCAGGTACGTTCATTCTGGGTGCATGTGGGTAATAATGCATTTGACGAAATTTTTTTTTTTTTTTTTTTTTTTTTTTTTTTTTTGCCAATGCCATTGCTTGCAGCTACAGTACAGGCTGTCTGCCAGTCAAGTCATGTCTCGTCTACATTCCTCATCTGCTTCTTCCCTGTCACCTGCAGAAAGCAGCGCAGCGCAGCGAAATTGCAGCATTTTTTTTTCGGTGGATGGGCGTGGGCGTGGGCGTGGGCGTGTGGGCGTGGCAGCGTGGGCGAGAGGAAGGGCAAGGGGGGGCGGAATATGCTGCCATGGGGGTAGGCAGGCATGGAATGAGTCTACGGGGATTTTTTGACGTGGCTGTCTATCATTAGCTCGCCTGCTGCCCTCCGTCCTTTCAACTCAGCAACTGATCGTCAATCGCGGCTTCTAGACTGCCCACGAGCTGCAATCACCACCCCATCTATCTGCCCATCTTGACGACTCGTTCGAAATATGTACTACAGTAGGTTTTTAGCTGGTACGGAATCTGAGGTCCTGATGCCACATGCTCAAATACGAAAGTATGTAGACGATGTGCCGCGGGGGAATATCCTAGGTTAGATATGGTGGGTTTGCAGAGACACCTGTTTCAATTGCCTCAACTCTGCCAACCCTGCAATAGCGTCACCTCGTTTGTAAGTATGTAAGTATGTATTGTGTGCCCACATGGCGCTGGGGCAGATGGGACTGTGGACCAACACGTAAATAATAATAAGCTTAGAAACTGGAGCCGTTGATCATTCGGGGATGGGGAAAATGTAATTCCCATGAACATCCTTTATTGAAGTCTAGGGCCGAGCCTTGAGGTTGAGTTTGTATTACATACTTCATACCAAAGCGTACCTTGGTACGAATCCGGACAACGCTACATATGTACATATATCTCTTGGAGCGTTCATGATATGCCATGAAGCATCTGGTTATGTACCTATGTGAATAAATCTATCTATCCTCTGGTGTTATTTGTGAAGAGAAAGTACACCAGAAAATACATGCTACTAATAAGAGTCGCCTTAGCATCTATGTCTACGGTAGCAAATCTCATTAGCTTTTAGCATCAAGGTAGATATCCGGGCGTCTATGGAGGTTAGTGTTGATAAACTCTTTATGGTGGCCACTTATACACTTATCCCACAGGATCAAGGACGCCGAAAGCGAGAACGATTAGAGCCAGAGAGTATAATGAATGCACCGAGTGATTAAGCTTGATTCGACGGTGGAAGAGCTCAGCCACGGCTAATAGCAAATAGCCAGTTAAATAGAACCATTGCCAGCTAACTCGGGCAAAGGCCGGCACAGCAAACATGACGATAGAATGACGCTTAGGGTATTGATCTAGTATAGTTCGCCACTTCGCCTAGTCTACCAATTTAAGGAGGAGGCTTTGGAATCATCGCAGAATGACTTGAAGAACTACCCCAGCTATTTGAAATACGACATATCGGTATTGTCCTCGCCCACTCAGCCTTTATTGCGGAGGCTGGGGAGCTAGCAGTTGGTCATCTCCAAGCCCCAATCCGCCAATCATGATCATGATTGTAAAGCGGATATGATGCTAAAGCGTGGGAAATGTCGATTGGGTTTGGAATACGGAGTAACAAAAACTGATATATATTATGTATACCTAGTATGCCTTCGTGAATATTTCCAGGTCGGAGGCGCATCACCCTGAATTATATATACGTAGAAAATATAAAGCTAACACTCACGTGAGACATGATGATTTTAAGAGGTTTTAGATTTTGAAATGATAGAGTAGGTACATACCCGTAGACCTTAGGAAGTAATAGTATATATGTGACTAGATTGGTAAGGTTCTCTCGGTCTGCTTCATACATACACCTAGCTGAGTAGGTTTGCCATTACACAGCCCACCTGTTGTTCACCTATCTGAGATCCTTGGAGTCCTTGGAGGCCCCGCCCATTACATACCACTAGGTACTGCCACGCCAGCAGCTTCCAAGTCGGCCACCGGCAATCATCAATCCATCTGCCCATATGTTGCTTGCCAATGTGTCGTGTTGTTTTTAAAGGCAATTGGCAAACTCGTCCGACTCAGCTTTTCTGCTTTCTCTTTTCTCCAACATTTTGATTACTTCGACGTTCGTTCACCCATCACCATCGCCATCACCGGCACCACCACCATCACCGGCGCCACCACCATCACCTATACGCGCAAACTATCATTTTTTTTTTAAACAGTACATGTATGTACACACACGGAAACCTCGACGTCATCAAGTGTTACACCCCCTACCCACCACCAACCCTTTCCGTTTTCGGTCATTTTCAAGGCCTTCTAAAGCCCTCTTCGTGCCACTAACCTTGCGACAGCTACCTAATCATCCATCACAACTTAGTCGCACATCATGGCCGTCATCAGCGATCAACTCAGCTCTGAGCTGAACAAAAGACAACGTTCCTGTCCCGACGGATACTATCTGGATCGCGGCCTATGCTACAGTGCCTGGAATTGGTATGGCCGTTGGGTCTTCGCCGCCGGTATAATTGTCGTCATTATTGTCATCGCCTTCCTATGGGCGTAAGTACTTGTTGCGCTATAGTTTGTTCATCTTCTGGTATTGACGTTTATCGCAGCTGCGTTAGAGCTCGCCGTCGCCGTCGCGTTGGCGCTCAGCCGCTGTACGGCACAGGATGGATGGCCGGAAAGTGAGTAGCATCTAACCTAGTCATTCACTGCTCTATCTGTCCTGTTTCAGGAGCAAGCATTTCCTACTGGGGCATACTCGGGAGCCGAAAGCTTCCTCGACAGGCCTTAGAATTCTTTATACTTCGCCGAACTGTTTGGAAAGAGAAAATACTGACTCCCGATGCTGCAGTCAGGGGCAGAATCAATATTACAACAATCCACAGGGCTATACCGGTAACTACCAGCCACAGCCGCCACCTTACGGGGGACAATCATATCCGATGGACAACCAGTACACGGGCACCACATTCCGGTCCAACGATGGCTACTACGCACAGCAACATGAGGGCGTACAGCAGCCGAAGAATGTCTACGTGAATGAATACGCACCCCCGGCAGGCCCTCCGCCCAATAAGTAAATCGGCAGTGCAGCAAAGGAGCGTGAGACATTGAACGAGCGAAGGCATGATAACAACCGAGTGTCGGTTGCAGATACCCTGGGTGGACTGAAGGCTTAGGCTCGAAGAGGAGTAATTACGCGGTGTTGGAGGATAATGGACACAGGGAGCTTGGAGTTACGTTTGCAAGAATTCATACGAATAATCAATGGCATTCCGAGTGTATATGAAAGAAAACGCGCGTCCCTGCTGCATTAGTTTATGCAAATTACGTCGACGATTCTGACTGGAGAAGATCGGGATTTTGCCAATTCAAGTCGGGTCGGGGCTGTACAGCTCGTTAGCGACGGCGCAGCACCCGAACTCTTTTCCGAGCTTTCCCAATTAGGTTTGCGTAGGGCGATAACGTGATGACGACAGCATCTCAAATGGAATGAAAAACTACCTAACTTGCACTGCCTCGTTCTCGCTACTAATGTACAAATGAGATGAAGGGAGCTTATTAGATTTGCTCACACACCTAGGTATTGTCGTGTCGCAATTGGAATTTGCTAGTGCTGGGTAGGTATCTGACAACCACTAATCCATCTTATCAAGCTCTCAGGGCTCCCCACACTTAATGTCTCTCGGTGCTTACTAGGCACCAGAACAGTTGAACCCAGTCAAGCATGTCGTATACCTAGGTATTACTCTTGTGGGTTATGTCGATAGACAGTATAGTACTTATTAGTATTGTCTGCCATTTGCCATCTGCCATTTGTTATCCGCCGTCTATGGCTGTTGTTGAGCGACTCAACAGTGATGCCAGGCATCTATTCATATTAGTTCGTAGTAGGAACACTGCTATGAAATACCTAGTATTGATATGTAGACATTAATCCATACCAGTTTAGGGCTTGAGTCAACTAATGTATTAATCAGTTCACTTTCCTTACTTATCCTAACAATCAAGCTCAAGAACTGATAATTCGCTCATGTTGCTGTAATTAGTCCTTGCTGACCCAACTAGCTTGAATAGCGACAGTCCATAGCAATCAATTGCTTCACACCAAACAAATACCTATGCTTAGATATGCTAAGCAACTTGCTGCCATCTAGTTTCTTCGACCCTAGAGCAATTAACCGTGTGCTAACGAAGGGCCTAAGCAGGCCAACTCAGCTATACACCAATAGCGAGGAGTACCAAATGTTGAAGCATCATAGTCGTATATATCTCTAGTTAGCTTCGTATTGGAGAAGAACTGTGAAGGGTGGGCTGGTCGATTGAACCTTTATAACATGCAAAGACGGGTTAAGCTTGCGTTACGAAGTTTATATATGTAGTCCGCTTTGGACTGTCATATTTTTGATACAATCATATATTGAGTGAAGTAGTCTAAAGACACAAGGTATGACGAAACAGTCCAGTCAAATAGGGCTCGGCATGTTGGGCGATTGGCTATCGGACCACGTGAGGAGCGGATAGGCTGCAGCAATCCCGCTGTGGGGGCTCGGCGAGACACCCCGAAGCGAGAGCTATTTCCAGGGTCGATACTCCATGCATTGTTGCATTAGTGTGGGAACTCCAATCTTCTGAAAATGCATTCCCTCCCCAGAACCGGCCAGTTTCACGATGATCGAAATGCCGGTTGAGCGATTAATGACTAGGACGCAGGACGTTATCACCACCGATACATATATCTGTCTGCCCAGAGTAACTCGTTCATGAATACATATGGTATAATACGTATGTACATGGTATCTTATAATAATATATGAGCAACTAAGAAGAAAAAGTAAGCAGGTTAATCAAGTCCGGTGTCACAATATATTGACTAACCAATACTCTCTTTGTGACCTGATCAGCGGTTCTTTTTGTCCGTTGTTTTCCTGCAAATGCAATGATATCACTAATACAAACCAACCGTTGATACAAGACGATGCCTGTCTGATACAACATATACAGCGCGTGAGTACTTGGTTACATGCTCACAGCGCAGCACAGCACAGCCATCTCAGCTCAGTCACAAACAGTTTCACCCAACGGCCTGACGGTCAGTCAGACGAACCAAGATTTGGGGCCCCTCCTTCTATCCTATTTACAGTAAGTTCGGCGTACCGAACCACAATTAAGGCTCTAGTCTCGATAGGGGTACCTCCTAAGCGGATGCAGTAAGCCTGCAGGTACCTCGAGCATACTGGCTTAATTGTGACCGTCCTTGGTATTGCCCTTCTTCGTCGCTCCCACCTGCCCACCTTGCGGCCGATCACTTCAATCAAGGTTTTCTCCTGCATCACGCCAACACGCTGGGAATCGTCTCTCGTTTTGACAGTCGCGAGATCCTCCTTCTAACCTTCTCTTGTTTGGTTCTACCACTTTCTTTGTTCCGGTCTCTAAGAAGCCCGAGGTCCTTCATTCAACATTTTCTTCCTTCATCAATTGCTTTGTTCGACAATCCCTTTTTTCTCTCGAGTTTTCCTATTTGCTCTACGCAACACACGACATCCGATTCGAGGCTATTTCTGAAAGAAAAGAGAGACGGGACAGGTGTGACACGTCATTCATTATACGCCGACTCAAACCACGAGATCAGAGTTGAGGAACACCGAGGTTGGTGACTTTGACGGCTGTTTCCACGGTCCTGGGACGATTATTCACCGTAACAAGGCTTGGGCGATGGATCTGTAGCGACTATTAAGCACGCCTTAATCGACACTGAGCCTACCGATTCCACGCCTCTTAAAATAACATTCTTGTATTATATTTAGCACTTCCGCAAAAGTCGGGGAAAGTACACCATGCCACACGTAGGCGTCATGATGGAGCGCAGTCTCCAAGACCGCGGTTTCAAGGATGCATTTCTGAATCTCCTTGCGCGGAGCACCGTTGCAGCTATAAGCAAACGACAGTCCACCGATAGTATCCAGGGCAGCATAAAAGATGCCAAAACAGCATTCTCCAGTTGGGACAATTGCATGCAGGCCTCAATTTGCAAGTATGTTTGAACTATATCTACCGTCGTCTACCCAAGAGATAGCTAACATTTGATAGGTGGCCGGCGATTGCTCTCATCATCGTCGGTTCATTGATCATTCTTTCTATCGTTTGGTGTATTGTACGATGCTGTTGTTGCGGCTTATCGTGCTGTTGCCAATGCTTCGCCTGCCTAAAGTGCTGCGGTAATTGTCTTGGGTGCTGCGACCCCCCTCGAAAGAAAGGGCACAAGTATTTGGATGAACCATACATCCCGCCCCATCATGAGCATAGTCTGGGTTATCGCCCACAAGCCCCAATGACGCCGGGCTATTCTTCGAAACCTGCTGTCCCCCAATACGCAGAGTTTCCCTCAAGCGATAAGAAAGATGCAGATTCGTTGCCCGCGATGCCGAGTTGGGAGGATGCCGGCTCCAAGAAGGTGCTCGTTGAGGAAGAATCAGTCGAGCTGGAACCATTAAAGAAACCAGAGAGCACCCAGAACGCATCGTTGAATGCAGCCAATATACCTCAGTCAACAATCCCGAACTCACCCATAAACCGAAGTCCGAACCGGAGTCCCTACGGACAACCAGGTGGGCAAGTCGGTCCCAATGGATACATGGCAGCAAAAAGAGCCGAGACAGATCCGTATGGAAAAGGCTACAACAGCTATGACAATAGCGGTTATGGACAGACTACACGGGACAACTTGAATCAGAGTTACGGGAGCCAAGGCTATGAGGACAGTAACTATGGAGCCCAAGGCTATGGGCATCAAGGCTATGGGGACCAGGGTTATGGAAGTCAAGGCTACGGTGTTGCGGCCGGCGCAATGGCCGGCGCAATGGGAAGGCAAACGCCGCAACAGGGCTATAACAATGGCTATGGCAGTAGAAGTGCAACGAATCAGGGATATCCCCAGTCACGAACCCCGAAGCCATACAACGATGAGTACGGACGGAGCGGTACACCCGGATCGTACAGCGCAGGTTCTGGCTACCGACCTCCACCAAGTAACAATGGGTACGGCAACCCTACCAGAATGGGATCTCCTGGCCCGCAGGCAGGCTACGGCTACGGTAACCCCTCTCGTATGCGATCACCAGCCCCGCAGGTCGGCTTCGAATATCCTCCAAGATCACAGACGCAAACACCAAATAGCTACAACCGCCAGTATTCCCCAGCGCCCAGTCGACAGTATTCTAACGACTCCACCAGGCCCCTAGCAGGGCCGCCTCCGGAGCGCGAGCAGTCCGAGAGAACCCCGCCGGTGTCCCCTCTCAAGAACACTGCCGGGTTCGACTTCAGTTCAGGCTATAGTCGCCCTGGCAGCTCCCCGTCGTCTCCGACGGTGCAGGCGCCGACAGCACAGGCGGCGCAGACGACGCAGACGGCCAACGGCGGCACCGCCTATCCGGGCTACCGCGCGTATAAGCCGCAGGGCGGGACGTTGTAGGATGACGAGCTACTATTAGAAAGAACGGATCACGATATATGGCTGGGCGATCGATCTCTCGACCATTTTTCACGACATTGAGGTGGAAACTGGGGTTCGACCGATGATGTATGTAAATCGGCATCTGTTTCGATACGTACCGGGGGTTTTGAAAAAGGCGTGGCGTTTGGTGGCAGGGCGAATTTTTACTTTTATTCATTTACATTGCATAGTATGACGAGATTGAGGCAGAGACGTGTGTATTGTCCAATTGAATAACTAGTCGATCGATTGATATGTCGGATCATGGTTTGGATATCATATGTCCGTCCGTGTGTGTGTGGCCTTGCTCGAGCTGTGGATCTTCAATGGTGTTATTAGCTTCAAGGATGTGTGATACCACCTCATTTTTTTTCATATATACGCCGGGAGTTCGGCCTGTTTTATAACGGATTGGATGGAAGTGTTTGCGGTACGTGTATTAACATTAACATACTTGACAATACGAATTCGCTTCGTTCAAATGAAGAGTCATCGGTTCTTCCTCGTACTTGGTAATTGAGTAGACAACAGGGTCCATGGAGGGACACTCTTAAGCCGTGATTTTTATCTGGATTGGTTGTGTTTAGGTCTTGACGTCAATGCCTGATTTACCATCTTATTTCTTCCAGCAGCGTCTCCCCGATATTAGGAACCGCCACGGTTGTTAGGATCGAGGATAAAGGCCTATTATAACAGAGTATGATGAGAAGGTTTCTTATGCCTAAGCCTGGTTTGATTTTTGTATTTTATAAGGGGTGTGTCTTAAGTCATCTGGTACTTCTGATAAATATTATCAATAAGGCTTAAGTTTAGGTTTATATAAACGGGTTAAGACGCTTAGTGGATACAGCTGTCGTCTTTACTAATCATAGCAATAGTAAACTTCCCTGCTCAAGTCACAGCTATAACAGGGCTACTTGTTAGAATAATACTTGTTGTGTCACCGAAACTTTCTATGTGGTTACAAAACGAGATCAACTTAAGCAGGTAAGCTGAAGTCTTAATGAGTAATTACTTATCTAATGCATAGACAGTACGGATGTAAAAACGGGATTAAGATCGCGGTTATGCATTATACCTATTTACTAGGCCACGTGGGTTATAGAACCGACCAACTCGACGACGTATCTACAAGTAAGCATTATAGTCGAGGCGGTTGCAACAGCTCCTCCTCTAGCTTCTTGTCAAAAGCCTATTTACTATCTGACCACCAAACCGCACACACGGCAGAGCCACGATGCTCAACCTTATTAAGTGCCCTCCACGCAGCAAAAACCCTTATTGATCTCCACCACGGCAGCTTAGTCAGAAGCCCCAAGGCCCCCACTCATGCCGACGTCGCCGTCCTCGTACTCCACATCCCGGAAGGAGGCGGCGGCGGCAGTCCTAGTTGCGCAGTTCGCACACCGGGTCACGACGCGGCCGACGGACGGGCCGGCCTCGGCGAGCGCGGACGCCTCCGACGGCACCTGCAGCTCCTCGCCCAGCAGCGCCTCGCCGTCGTCCGTGAACAGGACGCTGTCTTCCTCGACCGAGAGCACCTCTGCTCGTGGTCCGGTGGCGAACGACACCGCCTTTGCTTTGCCTTTTCCCTTGATGTCTCGCTTCTTCTGCTGGGAGGACGGCCCGGCGATGGTGGCGGCAGTAGAGGGGCCGGCAGCGTTAGAGGGGCCGGCGACAGCAGCAGTAGAGGGGCTGGCGAAGGGGGAGACACCGGCGGTGGTAGAGGGGCCGGCGGTTGGGTAGACACGGACGGCAGGAGAGACATTGGTAGTAATTGGGGGGTTGATGATAGGGAGGACACCGGAGGCATGAGAGGCACCGGCAGGACGGGCAGCAGCCGGATCACCAGTAGCAGGATCGATGGCTGGCACGTTAATCAGGTCTTCTAGAGCCCTATAATAGTCACACAGGTGATTACCCATCGGTCGACCACCCCCCGCCGAAGACGAGCCGACAGCGTGGTTCTGTTGCTCTTGCTGTCCTCCACGGCTTCCTCCAGCGGCGCGGGAGGCCCGACGCCGCGGATCGATGATGTATGTGATGTCTGCTCCCGGTGCGCTGCTGTTGCTGTTCACCTCGTGTGGGTGGCTGGCGACCACACGGCGAACGCCTCCCCCCTGAGTAGGGCGTGCATCGACAACGTAACGGGGCTGGTTCCACTCCGCGGAATGGTTAGACTCAGTAGAACGGTTAGGCTCAGAAGAACGGTTAGGCTCAGCAGGACGGTTGGGCTGGGCAGGTCCGGCTGTGGCGTCGGCGCGCATAGCTGCGGTCTGGCCGGTGGGGTGTCCTGATCCGTATACATATCCGTGTCCACCTGGTCCGTTCATGTACACGATCTGCGGCTGAACTGGGCTAGCGACGCCGTAGGTGATGGTGACGACGTGGTGTTGGGTAGGATGAATAGCTTGGTAGTTGGAGTAGATTCTGTTGGATTGACGTTGGTCACCCACCTCGCGCGGGTCCACGACGTACTGTGGGCCGCTCGGGACTGCGTAGTAGTATTGAGACATCTTGGGAATAGCTGAAGGCAATGTCTGAAATCAAGGTGAAGATGCTATTATGTGTGTGACGACAACAACTAGGTAGTAGTGGTTGACGACGATGGTGACAAATAACAATAGCCCTTAGGGTGTTGAGAATAGCAGTGGTTGAAACTAATAATAGCTGGTAAGAGTAGTAGGAGACGTCGACAGTGATGGAGGACGACGATGGTGGTAGTGGTTTTGGTTATGGGAGTGGTGGAGGTGGTGGTAGGAAAAGGCGACGAGGCAGTAGATGTAATTAAGTACTTTGGTACACTCGTAACAACAGGAGGCAGGAGGCAGGAGCGAGATGGGCAATCAATTAACCAGATTCATAAGTAGTGATCCTGAAGTGAAATTCTAGCGATATAGGACATAGCGGAATGGTCTCTACTGGTCTGTTCTCCATATGAAGGGTTGGTTGGTAATCTTGACATATAAATCACAGGCCAGATACACTTACACACCTAGCTAGAACTTTAAATGCCGTAAGACGAATTCCCATACTATTACAAAAGTTCAGATAATCACAGACGAGTTTTCTATGCTTGTTTGGGCAAAGACCCCTATTATATCAGTCAGCCGACTGTAACTACGTAGCTTGCAGTCTAAACCGTGATCTAAGATGTCGTATCTCTGGAATCTGTACATAAACGCCGTAGAATTCTTAAATGTATGACCTAGATCGATATGTGGCTGAAAGTCAGTGAACCACGAAGTCCTAGGACCATGTTGAGGTGTCCGAGGCCGAGTTGGTAGGCACCAATAATGATACAAAAACATTCCGCACTTACTCCCTCAACAAACAAACCAAGTAGCACAATGTGCTGGCTCTTCTCACGATATAAGAGCTAGTTAAGAATCTGAGAGTTAACACTTTTCTTCCTATAAGTTATTAAGAATTGGAAAATTCCTTAAGGAATGAAGACCTTCCTGGCTGGGATCATCTCGGATATTGTGAACACCCAACCATATATATATATAAGCTGAAAACTTACATCCAACCAGGTAGTTTTGTGACTATAATAATGAGACTTCGTCATGATGCTTCACAACAACTCACACAAATGTTTGTCTCTAGCTTGGTCCCACGATGAACAAAGATAGTGCAGCAAGCAGAGTAAACATCATCCAATCTCAGTCAACGTGACACCCTAATCCGCAGCTAGATTCCGCCACAGTATAACAAGGTCGATGGACTAAGTATGGGTAATAAATAAGTAGTTGCCTATCCAGAGGTTTGAGGGTTGCCATAGCACCGCATTATATCTAGAGTATCGCGAAATGTATAAGCAGAGCTCAGTTTATGCCGGAGAGGTATCCCATTTGTTTCTATTGTAATATATAAGTACCGACGCCTTTACCAGTGGGCTTCTACAACGATCAAGCACACTCATTAGCCCCGTACTCGCAAAAGCGCCCCCGAAAAACCCCAGACACAAACTCCATATTATTCAGGAGGGACCACCTCTTTGGGTAGGAGTTTTCCCCGGTCTTCCTGGCTTCTACTGCTCCCTATCACCGTCTGCCCATCGAAATCAGGGTCATATTCTTCATGGCCATTCCTTGGACTATCCCTTCCTGCCTGTTTGAACTTGTCAGAACTCTCGAGCTTCACGCTTCCACTGCTCTCGCCGCTGGTCGACTCATCGTCATCACTCGCCACCAGCGCGTCATCGAAAGGATCTCGGTCATTGTGATCATCCTGTGGCAGCCTCTCATGATCCGTCTCCTTCTTCTTGATGAAGCTGTCTATGATGTAGTATTGTAGCGCGTTCATGATGAGCGGGAACAGCATCATGACGAAGACGATCTGGACGCGCTCATTCCCCTCGGTCCATCTGAGCGCCCAGTCTCCCACGCGAGATATCCACGGTAATATCAGGAATATGACGAGGACGCAGATCTTCATGCCAAACAGGCCACAGAAATAAATAACTGATTGTTTCAGCCACCACCAGGCGTTAGGGGGGTTGCCGTAGTTGCCAGACTGGATGGACTCGGGGGGCTTTCCCCAGGGCGTGTAGGATACAAGGCCGGTGGTGGCTCGGAGGAGGAGGATGAGGATTGGTATACCAACGGTAGTCTGGTGCTGCATTAGCTTCTATTTTGACAGGTAGACACTCGTAGGCGCTTACATCGATTCCGAGATTTAGTAGGTAGAACGAGCAAGGATTCGGTGTATACTCGTCGTCTTCCCTTCGCAGTAATCTCTCTGCCACCTGCGCACTGGCCGGGTCCAACTTAATGGAAAACCGGCCGCTAGTGAGCATGGACATGAAGACGTTCACAACGTGTACCAGCACAGATCCGAATACCTGCTTCGACACGTCGAAGAACCAGATCTTGACGGGTCGCTGTGGCCGTTCTCGCCACCGCTTGTAGACGAGAGACAGCAGAGCTAATGCACCGAGCGCCAGCTGTACAAACAGAGCGAATGGACCAAGTAGCCGACACTCGCCGTCGCCGCCGGCTGTAATGCCAGAGGTGGCCATCGCTGTTGTTGTGGCGGCTGCGGCGGTCGATGCCGTTGTTGTAACGAGTGAGGAGATCTCTGTCGTAGTTGAGGGGAGGTCTACGCCGATCGCTGGGTTAGGGTCGGCTGTGGCTACCGTTGCTGGTACATCTCGGAGAGAATTGAAGGCGGTTCCTATCGCAGAGGAAAGTGACATTTGCTTCGTCTTCGTGTTGTACAAGCGGGGAGGGAGAGAGAGAGAGAGAGAAGTCGAGGACGTAAGGATCGACAGCCAGGTTCAACCTTGCTTAAGATGAAGACGTATTGATAGAGAGATAGGGGAGCAGGGCCGGGAATGGCCTTGCCTTTACTTCAAGTATTCCCACCAACAAAGTCGCAAAGAACATTCAAGACTAGTGAAATACAAAAAAAAAAGTAGGCGTTGCTATTCCAATGAGAGACGGGAAGACATGAGGATGAATGTGGTTTTAGGTGTTAAAATCGTTGGTGAATTGAAGCCACGAAATCCTGCCCATACTATGTGCCTACTACTCCTGTACATTAGGAACAAACGATGTATGTACAGCCACTATGGGCCTACATGCGTTAGGTACTTGGCAGTAGGGCGCCTGAAACTGCCTAGGTACCTAGTAGTTTTAGTGCAAACCCGCCTGCGACGGTGTTACCTAGGTAGGTACCTGCTACCGTTATCTGCTACCTTCGTCCGGATGCCTACCATGATGCAACACCGCATCTGCCGGCCAGGGAGGTAACCTAAGGTCCACCACCACATTCTCTTATCAAATGTCGACGCTGGGCGCATTCAACTGTCTGCTAATTAACTTCGTCTTGAACAATCCTGTAAACCCTCAACAGTTTCGTACCAGCAGGTATCTCCAGCACTTGATTAAGCATACTACACAAATACATAGGTAATGTGCTATTAATACAGTCACATAGGGATGGAAAGTAAGCGGCAGTTTGTGATCGTGTGAGAAAATAAACCTCCACACATTCTTCTGCATTCTGCATTCTGCATTCTCAACTAGGCTTCGTGAGCCTTTAGGTCCTTGGTAAAACAATATCTCAAAGTCATCACAATGCCAAATAACGAAGTGGCGTCAATACCACTATCAGAGCTCATCGAATCAACCGCGAATCAGTCTGGCCAACGTCCCCTGTGTTCAGTAGGTGCCCCCCCTAGAGAACGACTACCATATAGAAAGGAACAGCCAACGCCGAGCAAAAGCCATTCCTGCAAGTCCGTGAAATGCTGTACGAGCTGACCATCTGTTCATATGTTCGTGCTGAAGGTTTGTACAATATGTTAAGTCAAGTAACGCACTGCAACATCCAGTCAGCAATTACTACTTTTGGATAGTTTCGAAGCATGTTTCGGGAGCAATGTGCTCACCCGAATCCTCAAAAGGGCAATTTTCATGTATGAGATTAACTAAAGGGAAATGAAGAACTCTAGAATTTACTCACCAGCTTGCTGGATTTCTGCGGGATCAGGTTCCGCACGAAGCTCAACGCGACTCTTCGTGCGGGGCTGGTGGAATCGTCCGGCTTGCCCTTGTTGTTCACCATCGCCATCGGATTCTTCTTGATCGATGCCGGACTGGCGCGGGGGGAGCTAGAAGTTTTACAAGCGGAGGTAGACGGGACCGCAGACATGGCACGAGAGCGAGTCTGAACCCTGTCCGCGGGCCCGTCTGATTGTCAATCGATGCCGTGCTTCTGCTTGAGCTGCGCTAAATTGTCCTTGCGTGCCTGCACGTCATCTTTTGACTTGATCGTCTTCTCTGGTTGATGCCATAGCACTACATGTCGCGTTAGCTAGCCGCAACGCGCGCAGGGTTACAACAAGGTAAAAACGTACCGACGAGATATCGGTTCTGGAAGTTGTAGCCGTTCAACTTCTCGAGGGCGTTCTTCGCATCCATCACGTTCCAGAAGACCACATAGGCGGTTCCCTTGGCTTCAACGGAGATACCCTGTCGGATTTGGCTATATACGTAATCAGCGGGCCATGTCCGATAACGAAGTAATAATGAACAGGACAAGGAACCTACCGGATGAGACCGTCCTCACCCGGGTCGAAGAGTTTCCAGAGGGCGGCGGACGATACTTCGTAGCTATAAACAACGTCAATATGATGACCGAGGTGGAAAAATGGGGGACTGGCGGCTGACTTTAGGTTCTTCACAAATAGGATTCTGGACTCGAAGTGGTTAGCATCCTGCCATGCAACTCGCAACTGAATAGGTGGGTGGTAGGATCCATGGAAATGGCATGGGATTGATGTGGGTAACTCACGGGAGCTGCTCGGGGGCAATCTTGCCGGCACGACTCATATCTTGATGGCGGATCTTAGGTGAAGGCTCGCGAGGTTGATCTGGTTGAGTGTGAAACGTTGATCGAAGGCGGATTGGTGATGGGTGTTAACTGGATCGGGTCCAACTGCAAAGAGTCGATTGATGCTGGGGGGTTATTTCTCGGAGGAATCGGAATACGCTAGTAAGGACCGAGCCACCACGTGATGTGGCTTTGCTCTTATCGATTGGTGCTTTGCGTGTAGGTACAGTAGGCAGTTTAGGTTGCGCCGCCACCTCATCACCTCATACAAATGGGGAACACATATCAAACATCGGATCAACCAGGAATTTGGGGAAGCTGTTAAGAAGGAAACCGAACAGGTTGTTTGAACCTTCTTTGTTGAGTTATCCATTATTAGGTACACAAAGACTATGTACCTATTATGCACACTTGCTCTACATGCCTTCGTGCTCTTGTAGGTACGTTGCTTTCCAAGGTTCCTGAAAGTTGAAACTTCCATTGATATGCCCATAACCCATCTCTACTGGTGCCTACATATGATACCTAGACATACAGTCTGCGATGTACATATATACTTAATAGATTTAAGTAGATGGCGTACCTGCAGCTCGGCTAGCTCTTACGTATAAGATCATCAGGGCATTTGGTATGCTGAAATCAAAAGGCAAAAGAGCTGGTAGAATTCGGTATTCCGCAATGGTACCTACTTAATAACAGGCTGTATTCATTCTTTCCAACGGTAATATGCCTACACGTGTTTTCGTAGATCTGGTAACTACCTCCTTGGCTACGTGTATGGATATGCACCTAGGTGGCTTAGGTTATTGCATGGATTGATATGTGTACGTCCATGCGACTTGCATTTTCTTGTATTAGTTGGTATATAGGTATATTAATCGTCCAGTCTTGGGTGTTCTTTCTAACCTTGACTCTTGGGTTCAATGATGAAAGTAAACTTCAAAGACCGGCTGTTAGGAATCACAATATGTAAGTCTTAACTACTATGTATTGGCATATGTGCCTCCTCCGAGGTGAGCTCCGAGATCGCCGGAACGGCCCCGGATCTGACTTTCGGTGTCAGCTTCCGCCCATATTGTCCCATTCCGCTCTCGGTCTCACGTCAGTACAGGCTCGATTGGGGTAGGGCACTCTCGATCTAGTCCTCACATGAAGTAGATAAAACTTCGGATCATTTTGCATGAGCATAACGCTCTATCCACCTAATTGAGTACTTGACTAGGTTAGTTGTTATCCGTGGCTAAGATCTAACTTTGGAATGGTGTTTATTTTACAACGGAAGAGACGAGGTCTCTTTAGCACTTGCAAGATATAACGGTAGAACTATGAAGAATTAAGATTCAACTAATAATTTCTCAATGGCCTGTAGGCTGCTGTTTTGTGGGAGGGTTCCCTGTAAGTAGCAATATATCTGACCACGATATATACGTCTTGCTATAATAAGATTGAATGTTAAAAGGCAGTAAAGGTGGGAGAATTTTGTAGACATATATACCTATAACCTTTATATCCGAACTTAATAGTTAACAAGTCGATTTGAAACCAAAATAAGATTACCAAGGAAGCTTTTACAGTTATACTCTGGTTACATGTATGTAGTATGTTTATGGACAAAACATTAATGATTCCTTCAGGCACCGACAGCCGGTTTTCCCCTACATAGTAGATTTTGTGTGCTGGCTAGGCGCCGTAGCGCTAACGGGCTCAAGGAGCCGGGGCGAATAATCCACTGTATTTTGGTACGGGCCAACCTGCTATCATGTCAAAGCAACCGAAGTACTGTACCTTCAATGCTATTGGAACTTTGCCCTCCCCTTCATAAGCGGCCGTGGCTGCAGGAAAGCTCTGACCCGACCCAACCTCCAACTTCGTTATTCTCTCTCTTCCAACAAACAGCTTTTGCTGCTTTGCAAAGCTCAGCGAAACGCAACGGACCGGACTCGTTGAGGCTTTTTAATGCCATTCCTCATCCACGCCCATACCGTGCAAGGTGGACAAATGCCGTCAGTGACGGAGTCGGGATGGCCAACAGCCCACTCTTCCTCGACCACCAAGAAGAGGAGGCGAGAGGACGGCAGCGACGTGCAGACGTCCCTGTACGGTCGACCCCAAGTCCCCCCTTTGTCAATCCATGCCACGACTAAACTAACAATACTATTACAAACTAGAGCCACCACCGCACAAGCTCCCGAGTCCCAGAATCTGCTCTCGACAATCAACAACAGTGACCGGCTCATCTTCCCCTCGGCGTCCAGGGGCCCCCCGACCTCGTTCTTCAACGTGCCGCGGAAGGTCGTCCCGCTGCCCGTAGGCAAGCGGTTCCGGCTGGCCGACGAGAACGAGAGCCGCACGCACACGCATCCTTCAGAGGAGCAGGGGGGCGGGGCCCTCCCGTCCGGTGGTGGCGGCGGCCACAGTCACCACCACCACCACCAGCATCCGCAACAGCCATCACACTTCCCGCACGCACACCCGGACTACTCGACGGCGGCCGTGTCGTCGCCGCCGCGGCCGGGCGTGGGCAGTCGGACCGGCAGCTCGTCCTCGTCCGCGCTGCTGGACCCGTGCCACATTTGCCACCGGAAGCCGACGCGGAAGTCGGACCTTGACTCCTTCGCCGACTGCTCGGGCTGCGGCCAGCGGACCTGCTTCGTCTGCATACGCGCGTGTCCCGGCTGGCTGCCCCCCTCCTCGGACGTCCTGCCGCCACCACCACCTCCCGCTTATGAAGAAGAGGGGCTTTCGATATCCCTGACGATGCGTGACGTAGACGACGAAGCAGAAGATGAGGACGACGACAACAACAACGGCGCTAGCGGGGGCCGAGAATCGGGCCAGCAGCGACAGAAGAAAGGAGAGGGCGGGGCTGCTAAGGGCTGGAGCGGGCCCGGCCACCGCGAGGTGATCTGCAGCCGCTGCTGCGTGGAGCGGGGAAGCGAGGGCGACGTCGTATGCTTGGGGTGTCTGGCTGGGATGGAGGGGGCATAAGGATGATGATGATGATGCCCTGACGACGTGATTAATAGGGGGAATACGTGTACTTCACAGGATGGCATAACAACCGGGTAGCACGTATATGTGCCAAATGGGACAAACATGGGACAGCAGAAACAGCAGCAAGGAAGCAAGCATACTTCTGTGCCGGCCTGCGTTGGAACAATTGGGGACCTCACACCACTTTTTTCGGCATCGTATTGGCGTCAACGGATATCCATATCATTACTTCGAATCATGTCATTTATTACGATACCAGGTTGTTGCGAACGGTGGAAACGTGCATAGAGAGGGTTCTACGGCTCAAAAAGAGTGACGGCCACGTTTGTAACCAAGGCCAGACAGATGCTATAACTTACATATCGTGGCGGGGGAAATGTATATAGATATTACTTGTACAGGTCATTCATAGGGGGTGGCGAACGAGCTCATAATACGAGTACACAGCACGGAATAGCGCTTCATTATCTATGCCTGTGCTGCTAGTCTAGAAACCTATTATAGCCCTCGCCCTCCACGTATTCATACACCGAGAGACACCATCGGGATCAGCCTCGCATCTAGTTGTATTGCATGTACGTCGCCGTCGAGTTGAATTTCAAGTTGCCTTTGATAACCTTATCCACGGCACTGAGGAAATCCTTCTCCGACGCAACCTTTCTCCTTGCACGGATGGCGAACATGCCGGCCTCGGTGCACACACTTCGCAACTCGGCACCAGTAGCGTTGGGGCAGAGACGGGAGATGAGCTCCCATCGGATGTCTCGCTCGACTGACATACTCTTGGCGTGAATACGGAGAATGTTGGCTCGTCCCTCGAGGTCGGGTAACGAAAACTCGATCTTCCGGTCAATACGACCGGGTCTCATCAGGGCGGGATCCAGAGTAGACGGCCTGTTGGTGGCAAACATGACCTTGATGTTTCCTCGGGCATCGAAACCATCTAGTTGTGTGATCAGCTCCAACATGGTTCTCTGGACTTCGTTATCTCCGCCGGCTCCGTCGTCGAATCGCGCACCGCCAACAGCGTCGATTTCGTCGAAGAAGATAATGCAGGCCTTCTTCGTGCGGGCCATCTCGAACAGCTCTCGCACCATTCTAGCTCCCTCACCGACGTACTTTTGTACCAGCTCGCTGCCGATGACTCTGATAAACGTAGCGTCCGTTCTGTTGGCAACAGCTCGGGCGCAGAGAGTCTTTCCAGTACCAGGCGGACCGTAGAGCAGAGCACCCTTCGGGGGATCGATGCCCAAGCTGACAAAGCGTTCGGGCGACAGCAGCGGCATCTCGACGACCTCCCTTAGCTTCTCGACCTGTTCCTTGCAACCACCCACATCGCCATATGTAACATCGGGCTTCTCCTCGACCGTCATCATGGTAACGCTCGCGTCGATCTTAGGAGGTAGGGGCAACAGGATCTGGTATTTATTCCGGTCGACACCAACACGCATGCCCTCCTCGATATCGGTCGGCGACACACGCTCGCCGAGCTGCACCACAAATTTTGCTATTTGTTTGACGTTGATAACATATTTGCTCTTGGACTCATCTTTCTCGTCGGCAATGATCTTCGTGCACCGCGCTACCTGAAGCGGTTGCTCTTCGGACATGCGTTGACGGTCTGCAGCAACATCCCATAGATGAGGCGGCGCAAGGCCCGTGTCGGATTCCTTGACGCCGATCTTCTCGTCCACACTCTGTTGTTTGTCCTTAATCTGCTTCTCCAGGCTCTTGATGGCCGTTCCGTAAGGCGCAGCGCCGTAGGTCTTGAGAACTTGGATATCTCTATTCCCATGTTAGCTACGGAGCGATATGGACTTTCCGAAGTGTGGCATACTCGTCAGATAGGGGTGTGATCTTCTTCTCTTCTATTTCATCATCGGCGAAGTTTTTCTTGTACTTCTCCCAGTCTGATCCCGTGGCGGTAGGAGGCTGGACGATTATTAGCATAGCTCCGTATTGGGCATGTAGCATTCGCGTACCATTTTCACAGAAAGTCTAGGCTATTAAGAGTGGGACAGAATCGATACTATTTGTGAACGAAAAGTAGCGTATGTGGTAGATAGAGTAAAAGGCGAAAGGCCTGGAGGTATCGTACGTTGAGGGCGTGGATAGACGGTTGATGGAAATGGAAATGATGATGAAGAAGGGCGACTTTGGATGCTCGGGCTGAGAATGGATGGATAACCTTGACGGATCTAAGATGCGCTGTGGTTGCATAAGCTCCTTGATTGCCTGGCAGCCTGGAGCTGCACTAATGATAACTATACCCTATTTGGCTTAGCCGTTTTCGCAGCCTTGCAGCTCATAACAAGCTCCCCCGGAACATTTTATTTCAGAGCACTTACAAAAAAATATCAGCCTAGGCGGGGACTTGGGAGCTATACCTAGCATATACCTAAGACCGTACCTACAAGAAAGAAGAAAACTCGGAATACCATTTCCAACATCCAGGACTCATTTTACCCAACAAATCGGCCTAGTACTTTTTCTTAATCTTGGCCCATCATGGCAACCGCAGCGCAACCCAGCGGTGCCCAGTCCAATGCTACCTTCAGAGTATGCCGGCTTCGACACCCCCCCCCAGCAATCACTAGCTAACAGTTTTCTAGGACAAGGAGAAGCCTATGGCTGTGCGATCCTCAAATATCGTAGCTGCTAGAGGTGTGTATTCATCCCTTCGGCTCTATTCATACGCCTGCTAAAGCGAAACAGCCGTTGCCGACGCCATCAGAACATCGCTAGGACCCCGGGGCATGGACAAGATGATCAGGAGTGGAAAGGGCGAAACCATAATTACGAACGATGGCAACACGATGCTGAAGAGCATGTCTGTCATGCATCCAACCGCCAGGATGCTCGTCAACCTCGCGTCAGCACAGGATGTCGAGGCAGGAGACGGCACGACGTCAGTGGTAGTCATATGCGGTGCGTTACTTGGTGCCGCAGACAGGTTACTTTCCAAGGGCATCCATCCTTCAGTCATATCCGAATCCTTCCAGAGAGCTGCCGCCGCCGCCGTCCAGGTTCTCCACGATATGTCGCAGCCCGTCTCCCTCACCGACACCTCAACCCTTCTCCAGGCAGCCAACACGTCCCTGTCCTCCAAAATTGTCTCACAATACTCCGGTTTGCTAGGCCCTATGGCAGTGAATGCAGTTACGAAGACCATCGACATTAAGACCGCCGACAATGTCGACTTAAAGAACATTAGAATTATCAAGAAAGTCGGAGGAACGATAGAGGATAGCGAGTTGGTCGACGGGCTTGTGCTTCAGCAGCCTGTCATCAAGGCAGCCGGTGGCCCTGTAAGGATGGAGAAGGCTAAGATTGGACTGATTCAGTTTCAACTTAGTCCGCCGAAGCCAGATGTAAGTCAATATTGGACACTACCTCACATTTTGTCTCTGACGATCTATATAGATGGAGAACACAATCTCGGTGAACGACTATCGCCAGATGGACAAGATTGTCAAGGAAGAACGGCTCTACCTCCTTAACTTAGTCAAGAAGATCAAGAAGGCTAAGTGCAACGTTCTTTTGATACAAAAATCCATCCTCCGGGACGCTGTCAACGACCTTTCTCTGCATTTCCTCGCCAAGCTTAGTATCCTCGCAGTGAAGGACATTGAGCGCGACGAAGTCGAGTTCATCTGTAAATCTACCGGCTGCAAGCCAATTGCAGATATTGATTCCTTCACCGAGGACAAGCTCGGAACGGCCGATCTAGTAGAGGAGTCTCAGTCGAGCGGCGCTCGAATGGTCAAGGTCACGGGTACAAAATCTGCAGGGAAGACTGTATCAGTGGTCTGCCGCGGCGCCAACAGCCTCATCCTAGACGAAGCAGAGCGTTCTCTACACGATGCTCTGTGCGTCATCCGGTGTCTTGTCAAGAAGAAGGCTCTTATCGCGGGAGGTGGTGCGCCGGAGATTGAGATCGCAGCTCAACTCTCCAAGAAGGCACGTTCGCTCACCGGAACTGAATCAATCTGTTGGAAAGCGTTCGCCGAAGCCCTGGAAATTGTGCCCACAACGCTAGCAGAGAATGCCGGCTTGAACAGCATCAAAGTAGTGACAGACCTACGACACCGGCATGAGATGGGAGAGAAGAACGCAGGAGTCAGCATCAAGAGCGGGGGTGTTAACTCGAATATCGCCAAAGAGAACGTGCTACAGCCATTGCTGGTTAGCACGAGTGCTATTGAATTGGCAGCTGAGACAGTTAAGATGATTTTGAGAATCGACGACATTGCTTTGACTCGGTAGTGTAGGACACATCAGGTAAAAAGGGGGGGCGTAAGTCCGAGCAATGAGACGACATAAGCTTAATCTTCAGTGATTCCCCTATTCCCCCGGACATATACAATTCGGTGTTTCGAGATAATAGTCCCGAGTATTCCTGATCATCAAATAAGTGACTTGTCTAGATCACCTAGTCAACTTATCTCCTTAAGGAGTTACTAGACAGTTGATTTATAAGAGCCGAGGAGCTGAGGAGCTAGCCATGGTATTTGATCCTTTGACCCACGAGCAGTTGATTTACAATGGCCAGGCAACTAAATAGTTTGATACCCACGCCCTTTCAGCTTCTCGAAGCGTTGACACCGGTGGGGTAAGATCGCGTCACTTACATACACTACGTAGGTGCTACGTAGGATAGCGCCTGCAAGAGGCCGGAGGGCCGTCGGCTCGTCTCGGACGACTCTCGCTCATTCCGTTTCATCTGGTTTCATCTGACAAAAATCTACAATATAAATCGACGCTCATGCTCTTATCACGAACCATTTCGTCTCGTATACTATCAACCACAAGTCGCCCCCTAACTGCTATCTCTGCTATCTCTGCTATCTCAGCTATCTCATTCCACTTCCAGAAACCAATAACGTTCCGCGCCATGTCTTCGATTCCGAGCACGATGAAGGGCGTCATCATTGAGAAGAATGGTGGCGCCGAAGTGCTTCAGTACAAGACTGATCTGCCCGTCCCGACAGTAGCCGACGGCCAACTTCTAGTCAAGAATGACTTCGTCGGCGTTAACTTCATTGACACGTGAGTCCTGGCCACAATAAGGATCCAAGTACCTATCCAGGACCATGCTTATTAACATTTTGGCGCGCAGTTACCTCCGCAGCGGCCTTTACCCGGTGCCCCAGTTCCCGCGCATCCTTGGCACCGAGGGCGAGGGTACCGTGGTCAAGACCGGCGGCGGCGAGCTCTACGGCGCCAAGGCGGGCGACCGAGTCGTCTGGATCGGCGACAGCGCTTACGCGGAATACTCCGCCGTGCCCGCCACAAGCGCCGCCAAGACCCCGGCCGGGCTCGGTCCGCGCATCGGCGTCGCATCCCTCCTGCAGGGTCTCACGGCCCTCGCTCTCGTGCGCGAGGCCCACCACGTCGAGAAGGGCGACTGGGTGCTCGTGCACGCGGCCGGCGGCGGCACGGGCCAATGGCTGTGCCAGTGGCTGCGGGCGATCGGCGCGAACACGATCGGCACGGCGTCGACGTCGGAGAAGACCGAGCTGGCCAAGAAGGCCGGCGCCACCCACGTGATCAACTACCGCGCCGAGGACGTCAAGGCCCGGGTGCTGGAGCTGACGGGGGGCCGCGGCTGCGTCGCCGTCTTCGACGGCGTGGGCAAGTCGACCTTCGACCTGAGCCTCGAGTGCGTCGCGCGCAAGGGCAGCCTCGTGTCCTTCGGCAACGCGTCGGGCGCCGTGCCCCCCTTCACCATCAACCGCCTCCAGGCCAAGAACTGCCGCCTCCTGCGCCCGACCCTCTACAACTACGTCACCAGCCGCGACGAGTTCGAGCACTACGTCGGCGAGCTGTTCGACTTCATCGCCAAGGAGAAGCCCGACGTCCGCATCCACGAAACGTACCCCCTCAGCGAGGTCGCGAGGGCCCATCAGGACCTGGAGGCCGGCAAGTCGACCGGCAAGCTGCTGTTGGACCCTTCCAAGTAAATCGATCAGCTACCGGTGCTGCGGTCGAGATTGCTCCTGGGAGGCCTTGCCTTGCCCGCAAGAGTAGGAAAAGTCGTACGGATTTCCTCGGCCTCTTGTATTGTCTCCACTTCCTAGAACATTTTGACCTTAAGGCATATGATTAGTGTTTGTAAGGGGGGTTGAGCTTTTAAGAGACGCTCTAGAAGATGGTTGATCAGCATAGTTTGACGGCAAGGAATAAATGTTAGTCGATGTGATGTCTACACAGCTAGTGTTTGTTAGCTAGCTTACGAAACTCCGCTCTTCTTTTGAGAAGCAACATTCGATATATCATTCATTACCTCACTAGATAGTCTACGTTGTGGAATTTCAATAATATTCGAACTATACACCTCTTGCAACTACCTAGCTTACCATCCTTTGGAATTCTCGCAGGGGTTATTGATATCTGCGATCATTGTATGTGAGGTGCCGTGATCTCTGGTTGAATAGAAGTTGTATTAATCAAGTTCTAACTAGTTATAGTAGGCTGGGGAGAGCATTTTACACAGGGCGATCTCCGTGGCTCAAAATGTCCCGCTCCTTTGGGCACCCGGAGCACCCGGAGCACCCGGAGCACCCGGAGCACCCGGAGCACCCGGAGCGCCCGGAGAACCCGGAGCACAGAATCCACTTTCCGCGATCCTCCACGCCACGATAACACTCAATGGTTTCATTTTCACAAACACGCCTCAACTTCGCCTAATATCGTATAACACCATGTCCGGTCTTTAATATATCACTCGGGGGCAAAGAGATGATGACCCTGCTACCACATTTTCGCACAGGAAATCAAAACAGGCAGCCCGTAGACTATCTATCGGATATCCCTCGCCTGCTGAAAAGGGGAAAGGGAGCCTCCGTCATTGGCGAAGGCCATCACCTCGATGAAGTATATCGGCCCAATATTAGCTACTATGCCATGTTTCGCGACCGATGCACAATACGGGCTATTCCAAATAGTGGTGGTGATCAAGCCTGTATTGACCGACGCTCTAACTGCCTATCTGTTACAAGGACCTGTCTTCTTTCCATCGGCCGATAGCTACGGGCGATGTTGCGAGCAAAGGTAACAACAATGTCACTCCTGCCACAAATATAGACCCCCCCATTCTGATAATGATGGGTTAACTCAGGTAGAGACTCCAAGGCGACCAACCGTATCTGTAAGCACATTCTCTACAAGGCGCCGTAAAAACCGCTCTTGGGTTTACCTACCTACACCGCGTAATATTAGGGTCATCCGTCACTTACGCCTTCTAATCAACCCAAGCCTAATAGATACCATCGCAAACACCACGAAGGTCCCCGGGCCTTTAACTTGGCAGATCGCCCTCCTTTCTAGTGAGCTGGGATCTGCCGACGTTCGAGCTTAGGCACCTATCCTATATGCCTCGCTTCCGTGATCGGCCACCCTAGACTGGCAACGTTAGCGTACTTACACCCAACAACCATCCTGTTAACTTTAGGGGGCTTTGATAGCAGCGGCGTCCCGGTTATACCCTACACAGATGGCGACACCAGAGCGTTCATGGGAGCTACTCCAACGTGTTTATACCTATGCAACACAAGCAGTCAGAAACCCAAGTACGCAACGTATCGCCTGCTAGATAGCCTAGACACATCCTAGAACCCGAGATGAGTCCGGCTACGATGCCCTCCGAAGCGTGGCAGAGGGAGGCAAAGCAATCAAGGGAGATGTCGACGGAAAGCTGAGAAAATGACCCATGAATGCCAGTGAATCTTGCATCCGTCTAGCAGAATCTGAGGCGTGTTGCTATATACACGTATTGAGGGCGCTGCGTTGCATGAAGCTGTCGATATGAATAAGACATTGATGGTGTTTGCGCCACCATGGTCCCTGGCGTTCCCTTCTTACTTACATCTTCGCGGCGTCTGCTCGACTCCTTCAGCATTCCATGTAGGTAGGCAGGCATGCTAGGGAACAAAGGTCAAAATGAGCTCTCGAGATAGGTACCTCGCATTCTAAAATGTAGCAAAAAAATGTGATCACATTCTTCTCCGTACCATTGCATACGTGGAATTTTCTGTAACCGGACTCCTTAAGAAAGACGTTATACTTACGTGCTTTCCCCCTTGTATAGCTTAAGGGTAGACCACATAGCTAATGCTCGAACCCCTGTCACCGCAAATTCCTCATCGCTGGCTAGGAATATTATTGAAGATAAACAACAATGTGCTTCACCAGCATAACATTACGTGAACCTCCGTCGACTAGCATTTGAGTGATGTGTCCTTATTGATGACAGTAGGTCGAAGTTTGTCTCTAGATAATCATGTAATAAAACCTAGTTCACCCACACGCAACCTGCCTGACTTGGGGGGAACGAATTCGGCATGCAATAGTCTATTGAGACAAATAATGTATACACAATGCCACTATGGGTATCTGCATGCGTCGAAGGTTCTCAAGGCCTCATAAACCCGTAAACCCACGCGTTTTCCATCCGTAATGGTTCCTCTTAGGCACCTACCTTCTTAAGAGTCGTAGGGCTCTAGGCGACCGAATCCGGTTCGCAAAATGACACCTCTTAAGGCAACGAGTCTAGAACGCCCCGTTTTGTAAGACGCGTAACTCCAAAAGTTTTCTACAAGAGACCATACCCCCCCTTTGAAAGAAATTAATCCTCAGGTCTAAGCGCGACTAAGAGTGTCCCATCATCGAATGAGTACGAATAAGTTTCGGACCGTGCTCACTGTGTGGACGGTCAGTCACGATGTCCGAGGAACAAGGGGCAAAAAAAAAAAAAAAAGAAGTAAAACTTACTTGTAATCGACTCGGTTGAGACTCATGGTGCGTTGGGCCTCGGTAGTCTGTACGTCTAGATTGTGGATGCAGTACGCCAGGCGAGCAGCGATGAGCGAACCGAGGAACATGGCCTCCTCGAAGCCGTTCTTTGTCCACTCGGCCAGGTAGGTAGGTAAAGCGGCCTGCTTGATGCTCATGGGCGTTTGACCGTGCGAGTGATGACTAGACCCGCCGTCGCCAGCATTGGAGCTGGGAGCTTGTGCCGAGCCGGGTATACCGAGTGAAGCCGTCGTCGCCGCCTGTAGGAGTGGGTTTACGGAGCTTGTGGTCGGGAGTGGGCCGGTGGTCGAGCCAGTGGGTGTCTGAGAACCCGTTCCACTCGGAGTCGCCATGTTAGAGGGAAGCTCGGAAGTGAATATCGTGGCAGTACTCGGCGAAATGAGATGACGGGCAATGAGCGTCTGCATAATGTTCTCTTTGAGGCCTCGTAGACGGCTTCCATTGCCGACAAAGACGATATTGTCCCAACAGTGGGGTCGCTTATATACATCGTCAATGTTCTGGATAGTGCGATATATCGTCTCCGTTATCCGGTCGATCTCTGCACGATCAGCAAATAGGAATCTCTCCAGCCCGACCTCGATATCCTTTCGGATCCGTCTTGTCCTTCGTTCTGTCGCCGTGTTCGTTGCAGCCTCTGCAGCAGGCAGGGCGTTGTTGCCGTTTGTTTCACCGTTGCCGTCGGGCTTGACTTCGGGATTGGTTTCTTCGGTGACAGGCGCATTTTCAGCCGAAGGCGCATCACCACTGTTCGGGGCTTCTGCCTTAGGAGCTCCGGTTGATATTGGCACCTCTACATCCTCATGCACCAGTTCTTCGTAGTGAAACGTGTTCACCCTTCTTTTGTTGTTAGGTAATCGGGCTGGCTTTGTCGCACCAGTATCGGCTTCTTGACCCTTGCCTTGCTTTTTTGACTTTATCTTCTCGGCCTTCTCCTTCTCCCTCTTAGCGAGGAATTCCCGGGTGTTTCCGCTTGTAACGATGTTGGCCACATCGAGAACGCCTTCCTCACCGTCCTTACCCTCAGAGTTTCCGTTCTCAACATCACCATCTACCGTAGTTGGCGGGTTGGCAGGCTCTACAACTTTAGGGCCTTCAGCACTAGGCGCAAAAGCACTAGGCGCTTGTGTTATCGTGGGGCTTGCGCTATCTGTGGGAAGCTCCATTAGGTCCGGTAAGTCGGCCATGTAAGGTAAAACTTCGCATAGAGGACTCTTCTTCAGCTGTTCAGCCATTTCGTACGTGAATCCTTTGTTTTTCAGAAGCGATAGCAGCTTCTGGGTGAACACCTCTCCACCTGAGATTTCCCTCACCGGATTAGGGTATCCTAGGTCCTTGTGACTAACAATGTTGTGGTCGTATATGCATGTGACATCGACTTTCTCAAATCCAATATCTACGACGGTCATTGTCGGCCACTTTAACCCGTACTGCGCTGCAATCGCGCTATTCAAGAGGCAGAGAGCAGGAGTCTTTGTCTTCTCGAAGATGTACCGTGCGATGGACTCGCAATCCGGCCGAGTCCACTGAGGCGACGCCATGAGTACTATCGGTGTGTTGTGGTAGGTGGCTGTGAGCAAGCTGTGTACGTGATCGAGGAATGCTAGGAAAGCTGGCATATTCACTATGCGTCCGCCTAGTGCATGTATATTAGTAAACCTGTTCGCAGGGCATTGTTGGTACCGGACGACGGTCTACCTACCTTGCAACGGATATATCGCGCCTTCTATCGTATCTCGATCCTCGACATATTCCCACTCATCCCCTGGCTTGTCGCCATATGTGGTTGCGGGAGTACTAGATTTCTTGCGTTTATATATACGGTAATGCGTATACTCGCCACTCTCGGGATCCTTGAACATCCTCGTCGGAATGCGATGGGTGGGCGGCGTGAGCTCGCTGCATCCCAGCTGCGCCATGGTAGTCTGACTGCCGGGGCAGACGACGAGTATCTGGTCCTCACGCCATTTTCCCTGTTGGCCAGCCATGTTGGTCACGTCGCTGAAGTCGAATTCGTTGGCGGACTGTCGGCGCACCAAGTCTCTACGAATTGCTCTTTCTTGCCTCGGTGTGGTAAAATTAGACTTTTGCTTCTTGGTGGGAGTTGAAACGGGGTTGCGGAGGTAACTCTCGTTATCCTTGTTACGATCCTGGCTGCGTTGCTGATAATCGTTCGAAGACGAAGAGTCGTCAAACCAAGGTTCGCAAATCGATCCAAGCTCGCGTTGTCCTACGCGCTGCTGGATGCTGTTTGCTGGGCTTCTCCCGGTTTGCTGCAGTGGTGCCACGCGTGGCTGATGCCTGGAAGAGATGTTAATCCGGATGACTGTGGCTCAGCATCGGGGTACCTAGGTACCTAGGTACGGGGGTGCCAGGGTGGTAGGCAGGGGTGATGAGACGAAAGTGAAATAGGACCTACTGTGATTGGCCGGTGATGGCAGCCACGGCAGGGTCCGATGGCGTGGCTGGTGGGCTGGCTCTTGAGCCATCGCGCCGATCTTTTGCCTGGCGACCCATCGTGAGCGTGGCAGGGAGATGCTACCTTGGAATCTTGTCGATTTACATCAGCCACAAGCAATACACTTTAACGATGGGAGAGTTGGTGATGTAGTTTGTGGCCGCATTGGAGCGGTGCAGTTTTTGGGAGTTTGAGCATGAGTAGACACGGTATACATTGGTACTTGGACATAGAAATTTCACGGTACGTACTACTTCTTACACACATATTATCATCTTCACAGATGAACGTATGTAATGCTATTGATATGACCTTTGGTCACTAGGGCAAACTGATCCCTTCAAAAGTCCCAATTCTCTCACTCAGGCCGTCGCTCTGACGGGTGTCCCCCGTAACTCCTAAATGCGTATCACCCATAACCCTCCGTCTGTGTGCCTAGCTATCTTGTTGACTCGTATCTGTACAGTGTATTAAACAATAATTCTCAATGGTATTGTCGTGATTTGTCGCCTGCTCTCGAGCCTTTTTGAAGATCGGGCCTCGTCACGTAAAGATTCTGCCGCTGCTATACCCCAACCATTCCCAGACCGTTGGTATCTCATACTCCCTTTGAGCATCCATATGCTCCCCCCCGAAAAACTCCAAGTAAACGTTCTAAAGACATGAAACAAAGCTTGAACATGAGATCGTCACCCTTAAACCACTGAGACTGGTACATTAGATCTCGTCTCGAGACTAGGCTGTTCCTCTAGGGATGCTGAAGCAGGCGTCGCGGCATTTTCGCGAAGCGGAGATCGTTCGCCAAACTTGGGAAAGTAGCCGTCAACGCCCTGCGAGTCCTTTACCGGTGTCACAGTGCGCTCCATAATTTCTGTAGTTCCCTTGACCCCGTCAGGTATATCTGCTTCCTTCGTTGATGCCTGGTCAGATGTATCCAGAGGCTTGACTGCGCTGTCTCTGGCCTTTGGCGTCGTTTGTTCTTGTGCTTCGGAATCAAGTTCAAACTGCTGCCTGAGTGGGCTGCTAACCATGTTGTTGGCGTCAAGCATCTGGCTTCTTGTGCGAGACCCACGAGCCGGGCTTCGAGCCGGAAGCGGAGGTGGTACTCTCCGCGGAATATTGACTTGAGAAGCTGCCACAGCCATTCTAGCTGGTGTCTGTGCTGTAGCAACTTCAAATATAATGGCCTCTTCATCACCGTCAAAATCTTCATCATCGGCATCATCGGCGTCATCGGCTGCTTCATCGGCATATACGGTTTCATTAAGGTTGGCCTCTGCCTCATCTTCCTCCCCAGCGCCATCGATACCAGTTTCAGTAAGCGCATCTTGAGTGTTCCTTGCATCTGTTGTATCCTCAATATCTGGTTGTGGTTCACTCTTGGTTATTGTTGTCGTTGTTGGCTCATCATCTAAATCCGGAAAGCTTGACAAGCTTCTTAGAGCACTGATATCAATCTTGGTGTAGTCGACCTCGATTGGTTCCTTCACTTCGGGAACGTCATCGACCGCGTGTGGATGGTTTCCATCCTCGCTCTGGCTTTGGCTCGAGCTTGGGGTGGTCTCAGGGGTCACCGGATACGTTTGCGTACCTGCATCGGTCATCTGACTCCGTTCGGTAGCCATCGTTCTACTGGACATGTAACTTCCTCTGTTGCTCCGCGATAAAAACGTGTCAACACTTTGGCGACTAAATTTCGGAAAGAATGGGCTCGTTGGGCTGGGGTTAAATTCGAATTGCCTGCTCTCAGGTCTCAGCCCCGTACCCGCTTCGCGGATTCCCATTCCAGCCATTTCCAGGGCTAAGACACCAAAGGGATCCGGATCATCTATTCCTGGAATGCCAAAGGATGGCGGTGAGACCGGTGTATTTGGTGATTCTAGGGTTACATCCCCTGGTGCCGGCTGAGATGATAGTTGTTCAACAAGGGCCGTGTCGTAATCAGTTCTACCCTCCGCAGCCTTGAGCATTTCGGTAAGGAGTCTCGTCTGCGGCAGACTTTGGTTGATGTCTCCGGCGAGGATTTTAGCCACGCTGATTTTCATCCCATAGAATCTTTCATTCTCGTCGGCTCGCTCGTTAATAACGGTGCCATCCAACTTGACTTCCGCGCATTGCCCCCTCGCCTTTACGTACGTGATCGCCGTATCGCTTAAATCTGCCCATGTGACATCGTTCTCGAGTAGTCCCAAGGCCACGAGGGGTCCATTGGTTAAAGTGACATCCGTGCCGAGCGTCAACTTGGACCCAGCAAATGACTCGAGTACGGTGAAATTATTGATTACAAGAACACAGTCGTATATGTCCACCCCGATAACGAAGCCTAGACTCGCTGTTTGGAGCACTAGCCCAGACGGCGGAGACCATGTTCCGTCGGTTTTGCGCGCAATCAAGATACCACTACCTCCAGAGCCAGACGTCCATAGTCCGGATCGCATAGAAGTAAAGACCGCGAGCCCAACTGCGTTTTGTATTATCCTCGGCGGTATCTTCTTCAAGAACTTATGTGACGAACAACCGCTAGAGAGGGTCGACGGGCTCCCGGGTCGATCGTTAGGGGTCGAGAATCCGTCACCTATCATCGTCAGGTGTAAGTCGAAAACCGGAAACGTACGCCTTTGTCTTTATACGGTGTTAGGAGGGTAAAAACACATACTGCAAAACGACTTAAGAATGCGAGCGGCTTTTTCGCATTCTTTATCCAAGGTTCCCGGCCAAAAAGCCTCTTTACTAACATGAGAGACGCCGAGGCGGCCTATAGGCGAGATCTTGTCGGCCCAGCCGCGAACGAGGTCGCCGCTGTTCTTGCGGTTGTGCGTGTTGACGGAGGCATTGGTGCTGGTACTCGATCGGTTGCGATCCCACGGGAGTAAGGACAGTGCGGAAACCCGCTGCATAGTTGCGAGGCCCAACCAGACTTCTGGTTGAGAGAACCGCGGGTGGTCAACTTCCGAGGCACGATTTGCATCCCCAAGGGATGGATGGTTTTCGTTGGTATGTATGTAGCAGGATTTGGCGACTCAGGGATACAAAGACGGTTGGTTATGTCATGGAGGCATTGAGACAGTTTCTAAAGGTCTGTTTTGGGTTCACGAGACTTGAGGAAGGGGAGATAGACCTAGATACTCAACGGCCGAGCGAGGATGAGGGCGAGGGCGAGAGCGAGGGCGAGTGCTAGGATGAGGATGAGGGAGGCTTTCTTGTTACCTACTGAATAGAGTGGGATGGACTGACTAGATGAGCAAGAAGGGCAAGGTTTAGAGCGAATGGATGGATGTGGTGGTGGTAATGGTGGTGGTGGTGGTGTTAGTGGCTGCAGGCAAAGTGACGTTTTGACTGGGTAGGACTGCAGGCGCAATGCAGCCGGTTGCGTGTTTGAGTGGAGGGATGGCCCCAACTCTGGGCCAAGACAACCTTAGCTTCTTAGACAAGCCAGGGGAAGAAACACCCTTTTCCGTTTTGGGGCCACACGGCAGCGACGGGGCAGTATAACTGCCCTGTATGACTGCCCTGTGAGCCATTGACCTTTGCTAGTCGTCGCTTATTTATGCGTATTTAAATTCAGGAACAGGCACAATTGTTGGTGTGCCATGTACATCATCTCATCCCATGTACATCTCGGGTAGGTTCCCCCAAGTATGGAATTGATAACCCAGATGGGACCGAATACGGTGGAGGCCAAACGGGGAGCTGTACAAGTGATACAATCGTTGACACAACAGAGGTCGCGAATACATCCATGGATACATACAGTATTATGCTCGACTACTGTAATAACACTCCGATCTCGACCTAAGTTGGACAAAGACAAGTATTTCTTTTTCTGGTGGGCACATACTCAATACCAATTATATAGGAATGTACATACGTAGACACGAACAGACCTAAACTACCTATGTACATAGTATGCAATAAGAAAGTGGAATAGAATACGAAGTAAGCAAAACTCATTTACGTCCTGTCTATTATGTAGAAAAACAAGAAACTATTAGGTTAGCGCTTAACAAGAAAGGAAAAAGGAGCTACATATACAAGTAGAGGATCTTGAGCTTAAACAAGAGATTATTCAAGAGATTATTGATTCTTCTTCGGCTGAAGCCAATAAGGACTTGTTATTGATGATGGAGGTACTCGGATCGAGACGATCGGCAGGCCAACCCTGTCCAAGTTCAAGAGAGCCTTAGGTACAGTACCTACATATGGACAACATGTACACAGCACCTAGCTTTCCTCGTACCTACTAGTCAACTAACATATGCACGCGTGTACACGCTACATACTAACACATATTTACTATATTTATTACTATGTAGGTAGGTATATGCATGGAATGAATACATACATCCTGCCTCGCGACATAACTACACATGTAAGTACAGTTCTATGTAAATGATTACTAGTGGCCGCCAGCTCTTGGATGTGGCTTTCGAATCTCTTGGAATAAACAAATATATATACATATTAAGGACTCCCTCGTTTGCTCTTTGTAATACGTCTTCTGACTTCGGCTCCCCTTTCCCACATACAGCTATGGACAGGTCGGCACGACTCTGCTTGGCGTGACCATTTATTTGCTACCTACTAAGGTACCTAAAGGGGATGATGATGGGATCATGCGCCTCTTTGGTCTTGGACGACACATCCTACGTGAGGAAGCCTACATACGTATGATGTACGTATGTATGGATGTATTAGTGTGTCTCTAACGACATCCGTACTGCACCTTATACGCCGTCAGACTTACACGATAGCGCTCGACAGCCCTACACTACGCGGGTAGCTAGAGTTACTTAGGTAATATCCGAAATACAAGTACCTGAGAAACAGATGTTCCTGCCAAGCCGTCTCTTGGGACCGTTGACGCATGGATACTTGCAGCAGTGCACTGATCACGGATGAATCCTGTTACATACAACACCTCTTTCTATGTAAGTATGTATGGAGGTATTGTTGAATGGGTGGAACTGGAGAGGTGTGACGTTTGTTCATGTCTACTATGGATGGTCTATCACGAGTACCTGCCAATGTCATCCCCTCGTGATATCGACAAAAGCCGGATCCTTCCAGGCCAACACGAGCTTGGCCGACAGGATTATTGAAAAGAGAAGAGGAAAAAAAAAAAAAAAAAAAAAAAAAAAAAAAAAAAAAAAAAAAAAAAAGCAACTTTCTACTAGCCGCTATTTGGTTTCTCACTCGGGCGCGCACGGATCCCGTAACGCCGGCTATTTAAATTTGAACCGTCTGGATGTCAACAGTGGTCGGTCGGCCGTTTCCAGGAAGCTCGCTGCACGACACGAACTTGAATGACAAAAGCGCAACGCAAGTAATCTATTCGGTAGCACTACGTGGTACGCTGATAAGCAACCGCGTCTATCATTTACCTATCTTAAACCCCCCTCCAGAACCCCAATTCGTGTCTGACCGCAGAATTGGGGGTTCTGTTGATATGTCGGTCAGGAGGATTAATGTGCTTATGGCCTACGGCTGAAGCGTTCAGTCGGGCCCTGTCGGGCCCTGAATCTTTCTCTCCCAGGCATCATCCCTCCTATGCCTCGACTCATGTGTTGTTATACAGTAGCCTACATACGTAAGGTTATACATAAGTCATAAGTTAGTATGCTACCTACGGCACGAGGCAACCAATGCATATTTGACCGGTTGTGCCGGTCTATGTAATGCGTGCTGGAAACCACTTATTAATGGAAGACGACACAGGGACCGGGGCAATACCTCCAAAGCTACGTAAGTAGGGAGTTTAGGTCCACCTCGTCCAAACCGTTGGAGATCTTCTCTCCGACTTCACGCAAGGCTATCCTAGTTAACCATCACAGATTCCCGGCGCTTGGGGCCTAGGCCCATTAATTATATCTTGAAAATAAAGAGAAGAAACAAGATTCGAAATTAGAGGATGAGAGAATACGCCCTATGTACATACATACCTTTATGTAATTATGTATGTATCTATCGGCCTTTTTTTACCCTCCACACGGCGCGAGACACAACAAGCCATACCTAGGTAATCTTAATTCATAAATCATACATACAAGTCAACGGAAGAATCCTTCACCGACGGGACGAACGCTTCAACAAACAAACGGGGAGGCATCGATCGCATCAGCTGATATCAGGCACGCCCGTTTACATACCTCGTGCGCCGCCGGCCTGCTAGCCGGGCTGTCAACGCCGCATACATACATAGGTCATAATAATATGCCGCTATAGTAAGCGCCAGCCTGCATGGATGGATACCTCTGGTGACGAATTTCCGCTTCTGGACCCTCATCGTCATCCGCCGTCCCGAATCCTATGTATATACCACGCATGAGACCACGATCTGTACGTAGGTAAGTGCGTAGAGTGGGGAGAACACTTACGTCTTTGCCCCCCCAGACCCTAACCTAACCCAACGTCACAAGACGGTGGGCGGATGCGCAAGAAATGTTCCGACGCGCCCGAGGAATCTGGAACCACCGAATGTCTCGACTTGGAAATCCCATCGTTGAGCACAAGCGTTGCGCGGTGCCAGCGACGGTAGCTATTACGCACATATATATAACTAAGTTATTTCGTTTCCAGCCTACATACTTAAGTAGTCGCTGAATTCCCTATGCTCTGATTGCCTCTATACTAGAACGCCGCCGCCAGAAGTCTAGGTATGTACCTAGTCTTGACTTGACGACTGGCCCCCAGACCTCTTAGGTATGTAACTGAATGAAACTAGCAAACCCAAATTCAGCACCTAAACTTCTATCTCACATTAGGTACAGCCACGCTGCTTTATGAAATAACTACCTAGAGTTCGAGGAGCCCGAGGCTTACATGAACACAGTGCGGCCGCGTGCTGGCCATCTCGCCCTCGAACAGGAGGGTCTCAATATATACAGATCTGTATATACGTATATCTGGCTAACCCTCATCCATTTCGCGATTCCCAACAAGTTCCTGAGTGACACACCGTGCAAAAGCAAAATGTCAATGACCCGCGCCCAAGTCACACGACTTGTTCATGAAGAAAATGAAGCATGTTTTACTTGTATACAACGTTGATGTCAACGATTAATATAGGCAAAGGGAACCACTGTAGTTATCTATAGCTTCATTATCACCAGTATTATGACTAATAACTATCTTCGAGAAACACGTAAGCACGAGTTAGGCTGGTAGCGAAAGACGATAGATAGAAGGGGGAAAGTAAGTAACACCAAGTTGACGTAAAATCTATATATATATATATCCAATTTGGGATTTCCATTCTAGAGATGCGATCAATAACAATCTGTGCTATCCATATATTCTCTCCTCAAAAAAACCATCTCAATAAATTTTGATCCGATGCCGGCGGTGCCCGAATTGACCAAACGTCGCTAATTTGTCCGTGAACCCTTCATCATGCAGAGAGTCCTGTATGTACAGGGCGAGAAAAAAAAAAAAGAATAAATGTTGCACTGCTTGCCCAGTGAAACGAATCAAAACGCCATGCCGCAACACCTAGACCAGTGCGCTCGTCTATAGTAGTTCATCATGGTAGAACAGAAAGAGGAAGAAGAAAAACAAGAAAAAAAGAGTGATTTCGTTATATGTCGTGATGCCCCGGTCTGTCGTCGGGTAGCGTGATACTGCAGGGTGATCCTGCTCCCTCAACGCCGAGACCCGTCCGCTCGCCAGGTGATGGATGCATGAATTCGTGGTGATACAATGATTGAAGACATTTCTCATAATGATTGGTATCGCAAATTCCCCAGGTCGTTATCGTCCAAAAGCCCGTATTATTCCCAATCCATTAATAATTTTGCTGCGTCAACGAGTTTCCGGGGTAAGGCCCTCCGGAGAGGACATATTGTTCGAAGGGGAGACAGTTGATCGTCTTTCGCGAGCTACGCACCCAACTAGGACGAGGGACATCTTCCCAGTTCTCGTTCGTCAGCGGGTAGAAGTTGTACGCCTCGTGAGAAGGCAGGTCGTGGTGCTCACACTCGAATATGCCTTCGAGATGTAAGCGTTCCAGCTTTGGCAGCTTCGTACGGAGCCCAGTAAATAGCGATCTGAATGTCCCCTCGTACAAGTGAATTCCTCCAAGCGAAACCTCGAAGGGCTTAGCTAATCCCCGGCCACCAAGACGCAGTCGAACCAGGGTTGAACCATGCCGCGCAAGGAAGTCCTTAAGATCATCCTCCTCGCAGGAAACGCCTTCAAGTACCAGATCGGTTAGGTGCTTGTAGGTAAAATTGTACAGCAGCTCGCGGAAGGAGAGGGCGAACTTCGAATTCTCGCTCGAGTACGGGTGAAAAGCTAACTTGAGATGGGTTAGGTTCTTCGCTAGTTGCAGTAGGCGACCGAGCCCATTGACAGCCCTGAATGCTGAACTTGGGCCCTGGAGCCCTGAAGGATCCAAGGCCAAGTTGAGGGTAGACAGGCTGTCGAATGACTGTGCGTGTGTAAACCAATGCGCGCGATGGGCTTGCAAGCGAAACACTTCGAGCGGAAGCCGATCCACTTTGAAAGATTTCAAAGGGACGCCGTGCAGTGCGAAAATTATGGCATCCAAGTTGCTATGCGTCTGGGGTCGATCTATCTTCCTGCAATTAGGATAGTCGAAGACATCCTTTAGGACGTCGTTGTCCAGGGGGCATCGTGTGAATGTGACTTCGAAGTCCTGGAGGTTCGGAAGAGCAGAGCAGGCCTCCCTAAGGTCATCAGCCTTTAAATGCAATGGCCCGACTTTCTTGGAGCCCTCGGCGACTCTGTCAAACTCCCTCCTAGCTACGGCAAGAAGATCACTGCGCTCCTCTGGGGGCGTTACGAAATGTTGGAACCTGTAGAATTAATGTGAGCAAAGACATATTCCCTGCACTAATAGCTGGGTGACTCGATCATGCCGCGCGCATAGCCACTACACAAGATTGGCATATACCCACGATGCATGACTCGAGACGACAATTAGAATGCTTACCATGAAGTAGTGAAAGCATCATAAAAGGAAAGTTCCCCAAGAAACAGGCAGATTGACGTGATGCTTCCTCTCAACCGTTCGTGGAGTGCGATACAATGAAGGCGATCGATGTCATATCTCCAACTAACAGCCGTGAAGTTGGGGGATAACAAGTATTCGTAGCCCACGTCCGCCAAAGTTCGAGTTAGTTCTCGAAGACTTCTGACCGACTTGGGATCGCAGTAGGAGTAAATGAGCCTGAGTAGCTCGACCGGAAGCTTGTCCATGAAGGCATATACGGGCGGGCTGTTAGGCTGATAGGAAAAGGCGGGATAGGGAGGGATGACTCTTTGTATAAGTGAGAAGCCCAAACTCCGCCAGATCGGACAGGTTGAAATCGGAACAAATCACCACGACAAACGCAATTGTGGCCAAAATGGAAAAATGAAAGGAAAAGCAAACCCTCCTGATTGAGCCCGACCAGATTTTAAACTGAAAAGGCGAAATTGGAACGAGGGTAGCAGGGTAGGCGGTTGTCCGTACTTATCGAAGAGGCGGAGAGTTCGTTGGTAGGGTGCATCTTCTTTCTGCAAGAAGCCTTTCCGATTCTGGGATAGAGGAAAAGAGCGCACCAACTATCGGTGAGAGTGAGACACACATAGACGCACATATACAAAGTACTAAATTCGGTTTTCTGACGGACAGCGGCATGGACTAAGAAAAATCTGACCATGAGATGGCAGGATGGGTCCTAGCAAAAGGGCTGAAAGGATTTGACCGTGGTGAGATGGCGATATGGCGGTAAGGCAATTAGAATGACAAAGCTGCTAACTAAACCTAGTTTACTTATAGTAACTATGCGTAACCAACCTGCCTAGCTGCCTAGCTGCCTAGCTGCCTAGTAGCTGGCAGGGCTGGCTAAGGTACGGTGAAGAGCTGGACAGTCCAAGCTAGCCACAACGAACTGTGGCCCCTGTGGTCCAGGCAGCCAGGGGGGCCCTGTGGCCATGGTCGTGGCCGCTTCGAGTTCCTGCATTAGGCGGATAAACACTGTTTATCCATTCCTTGGCAAACTGTATGATCCCGAAACGGCGATTCGTCTGTAGGTACCTTTCATCACTACTGGTCACCGCCCCCCCCTGACTGCGTTTTACCGGCAGAGCACACTGGCTTTGTACAGCTCAACAGTGGCGTTTCTTTAACGGCGATCAGCGAGCTATGAAGCTTTCTCCTTGCATAACATGCACGTTGTTGTCAATATGGACACGGATGAAATGCATCATGCAGGAAAGATTGGGCACGCCGGCTAGTCCTTGCCAGTGTCGTGCCTCGAAATGAATATTCCGCCCATTCGGACTCCACCTAGTTGTGCGTTGGGTATCTAATAGATCATGGCAAGCATAGCAAGCATGGCACCATGGAAATCTAGACGATCCACAAAAATATCTACCGACAAAGCTGGGCTGAACTGTTGAGGACTTCCATACTCATCTAATTGACCATTTAAAGCTTGCCGTGCCTTGCCTTGAAAATCGCAACTTTGTCATCATAAAACAAGATCTCACGTAGACGAAACCGCGTTGCCGACCCGAATAAGTCACCTTGGAAAGAGTCTGTCTCAGACTCGACGTCAGACACATCGGTGAAATCATCCTCGGCATCTGTCGAATTCCCGTTGGTGTTGTCATCGTTCACATCGTCGTCTACTTCCGTTTCCTCATCAGCATCGCCGCCGCCACCACCATTATCGTCGTCATCGTCGTTCAGGTCAACCAAGATGGCATCATTTTGATGGTGGTGCCCGTTTGCTCTGACCTCTGAGGCGCCTTCGTGGTTATCATTCGCTCGAGCTTCTAAGATCTCGAAGCATTTTCTTCCTATGCCCACGTAACAGAGTTGTATCTCTGGTCGCAGCGTGATAATGTCCACAATCTGGAGTGCAAGTTCTTTCGGTTCAAAGGCTCGGACGAGGTGCTCGAGCACGTGGGGGATGTGCAGAGAACGAAGTTGCTGTACATTCGGGAGTCTCTGGAGAAATGGATGCTGCCAAGACCTGTGTCAGTATGCTTGGATCTGCTTGATTCGCAGCAACCGTTCTACTTACCCAGTCCTTGTAATCGAATGCCGCAGCAAGTTCTCGTAGATTTGGCATCCGCCCGCTAGTGACTGCAGCAATACGGTGTCAGTGTATCTAGGGCAATCTTGCTCCTAAACCAGGCCAGATAGGGGGATAAAAGTAATTCAAATGATACTCACTGTAAGAGACCATTTCACTAGTAAGCACCCAATTTGCCCAACGACGACCCTCGCCTGATTTATCTGAGCTATCCAGAAGGAGCTTCTTGAGACTGGATCGATGCCGTTTTATGGCGCTTTTGAATATATGATCGATGTTCACCTCTGGGATCCCTATGCGCCGCCTGTCTTGCAAAAAAAGCACCTCCAGTGTGTTTGGTGCCAACGTCTCTCTGATGAAATTGATGAGAGCATTCGAGGTTTCATCTGTATGTATGTGCTTCAGGGCTAAGTGATATTGGGTGGGCGTACTAGCCGAGGAGCCATCGGCGGGTGTAGGCTGGAACGCCCTTTTCAGCACTCTCCATAAACGTTCGTGATGCGGGCAGTCTAGGATTGTCAAGTTGGTTAGAACACTCCAGTCTATAGCCTCTCTGCAGACCTGCGTCGAAAGCGACACCCTTTCAAGCTCCAGCGTCTTCAGTTGCAGTTTTCCATCGAGACGTTTCCTGTGCTCGCAGAGTGCATCGTTACTTTGTTTCGTTCTCGACGCTTGGCCAGAATCGGTCCGGCTAGAACCCTCGTCCAAAGCCACGGTGCCGGAATCTAACGAACTAGGATCCTGTACATCAAATATTGAGGAACGTTCGGGTTGCTTGGTTTTACCCTTCATTGTCGAACTCCTCCGTATATCATAAATTCTGCCGACCAACACCCCTAGGACTCCACCTAATCGCGGTACGCCAATTCGACTTTCGCCAGGCCACTGAGCACTATGGTCCACTTGTTGTAAGTTGGATCCATCGTAGGCCTGCGCAAATTCGGCGGAGCGAGCTTTGTGCGAAATTCCGACCCGAAGCTCTCGCAAACTCTTATATGACCGCTCGATAAGCACCGACATCTCGTCTAGATAGGCGAGTTCATCGATGTCCAAAACCGTCAGGCTTTTCAAAGGAGGCAAAATACTGAAGGTCGGATACTCAACATGGCTCTCAGAGTACCTGATAGGCCGTGTCGTAGCCGGGTAAAAATCGTGAGGTACGGCGCTGCCAATAGAACTTACAGGCGCAGAAGCCAAAGAAGGGGGAGGAAGCGGCTGTACTGGACTAGCATCCGCTGTGGAAGCATCTGAATCATTATTGTCATGCCAACGAATCAATACCTTCTCCAACTTGTGTTCGCCGTCGGGATAATGATCTTGGAGAGATGCAAGAGCCATGAAGACATCGGACAGAACCCCAGTCGGCATGTCCCACACGAAAGTCTCCAGGTTGACCATTTTCGCTACAGCCAATGCCACCAGCGTTCCTAGCATCTTTCCGGTCTCCTTGGTCACCATGTATTCTGATGTCCAATCTCGCGGTCCGTTTCCGATCGAGAACTTCCGTGTATATTTCGCGTATTGATTGTCGGCGAGCCTTACGGATGACTTGGCGCCTCCCAGCGTGCTGCCTCGTAGCCATCTTGTTCTCTGGGAGAACTTACTACCCAGGCACAAGGTCGCCAGCCCATACGTGAGCGCATCGACACCCTTACTATCTGACGGCGGACTCGTAACGTCCGGCCAGACAATGTCGAAGCGAGCATATATATGTGGTATGGCGAGGTAATACAGGGTAGAATTCGATAGAGCTAACGAGGTCAGGTCGTTCGTGTGGATTACCTGTGCAACTCATAGGTTAGTAAAGTCCGCACAGCCCATTTACTAAAGTATATTCGACTTGCCTCCTTTACGATGAGTCTCAATACATCGATTGGAAGGTCGAGAAGTTGAAGGGGTCCCGGTTGGGCTCGGATGGCTCCCCACTCCTGTCCTTTGGCCCTGAGAAATTTGGATATTGTTGGTATAGGTTGATCGCGGGAAGGAAGTTCGGAAACAGAAGATTCTATTAGAACTTGGCCTTTCTCTTGTCTAGTTTGCGAATACGACGATGGCAACTCCTTGAAGTTGAGGTAACTAGACTCTGTGCTGCTGGCCATTGTGCTTTGCCTCGACTCCAAGTATTGCGTGGTACTAGAGAGGTATCGTAAATTCGCATCGCACGTTGTTGGGAAGAATAGTCTCCGTCGAGGATCCGTTGGCGGCACGAGATGACAGGACGTACGACGTTCTACCGCGGCGCGCAGATTCGAGGCTGGTGATGTTTATCGGGTATGAATGGTGTGGGAAGGGGGGGGGGGGCGATAGGTAAACTATTGAGTTGATGGGCCAGGTTCTTTCCTGAAATACGCTGAAAGTCAACTCCCTAGCAGAAAGAGGTGCCTCTTGGTGCCCGAAGTTGCAGGTCAACCTTGGGAAATGGATAGGTCTTAGTTGTTGGGGTCTGTTGGCTACACAGCCAGCCAAACGCCTTAGATATAGGATAGACTAGATAATTGGCCTGTCCCACAAGGTACAACAGCGCTTAAAACATGGACAGGTATATGTGAAATGTAGTTTTGCACGAAGAACTCTTTGTAGACTGATAAATCGGTTATAACTGAAAAATAGTGGTGAAGGGTGAAGGATTCACGGTTCAAAGAAGCTCTCATATGTCCGCAAAGAAAAGAAGGTCCAGGAAGCGAATAATGAAAGCTAAATCAAGGTCATGACATCCACTACTTAATGGAGTAGATAGCTCATGTCTTAGATGGCCTGTGGTTGAAATCCCATTATCGATAGCAAGTTCCAGTTTCATATCATTGTATTAGGTATGGAGAAGGTGGTGGATGGAAGTTTTCAAAGTCATAATTTATCCTTCTATGCATTCTGAATTTCAATTATAGAGGTCTTCTGGGGCCTTGCTCTACATGTGCGTAGCTACATATGTAACCTACATACATGCATAGAGACCAGCCCGACCGACCAACCCTATCTCACTCATGTGGCTTACCTATGCACATACTGTAGGTATCTGAAGGAAGTTAGGTCATTACCACTTACCTAACCTATCTTCGTACGGGTATAATTATCTGATATCTAAATGGGATTTTGTCTTTATATGCATAGCTCACACACGAATACACTGTAGCAAGCCTTTAATACCTAACCTACACTTATTCTTAATAATGTTCCACTTTTTATAAGTAAGGCTACCTTATAGGATATCCATTAGGCATTATGTGATATCTTAACCAGATGCTCATGTATGTACTATGTTTGCCCTCAGGGAAAGACTTGTTTCTATCGACTAAATCAAGTATGTATAACCAAGCTATACATATTACACAAAGTAACATTTTTATAGATCATAACGCAGGTAGGCATGCAGGCTTTTTCACTGTTACAGCATAAAATACTTAACCTACTTCAATGTCCGCAAGGTATCATACATAGATGTATACACCTCGGCATAGAGACTTAATCTGTTGATGGGAAGCTTCAATATCGATAACATTGAAAAGGTCCTAAGTGGGGAGGTTCCATGTCAGTCATACATCTACATAGGAGGTAATATGGCGTTTCTGCAAGCGGTATGTAAGCCCCTCCAACCCCTCCTTCTAGGTACCTATCTATCTACCCAATCTACATACCACTGATGCCCGTCCATATTTATTAGGTGCGTATATAGGGTCGGCAGGTCTGTTTATCATCGTCCTTGACAAAGCATCTTCCAATCCCTCCTCGATCTTCTCTCCCTTATTATTAGCCTTCTTCTTATCTCCTTCCTTTGCGCACACGTCTAGACCAAAAAACCTGCCACGGTTGCCTTTACTCTAGGCAAGTTTTCGTTGTTGCTCGGCTTACTGAGTCAGAGAGCTACGCAGCTACATCAATACCCTAACTAAGTATGTACATACCTAGGTGAAGTACCTAATCTTCAGGGGTCTACAGTGGGGGAAAGCTGTGTCTGACTGATGGCCCCGCCCAGCTCTTCGAGTCCCGTTGTCGCGTTCTCGCTGTTGTGGCTAAATCGCCCAGCTTCATTCGTCGTTTTCTCTAGCCTTGGACTTGGAAGACCAGTGACTGCCTAGCTAACAACACGCTGGCCTCAAATCAAGTTAGTATAAAACAGCTCTTTTGTTCCAAATTCCTTATATCGTTGCCATCACAAGATATTAGCTCTTGTCTTCTCTTCTCTTCCTTATCAATTCCCAACATCATACCATACCTTAGACACTATCACTAAACGTACTCAGGAACCGGTCTTCTGGCGTCGCATACCGAGTCGACCCATATCACGCTTGTCGCATTCCTTCTGCGAACATTGTTTTGCATAATAAGTATGGCAAGCTTCATTCAGGACCTCTGGGAGTCTATTTTCACGCCTGGTCCAACCCCGACTCTCCTGGTTGCGACCAATGTCACCTTCGCTTGCCTACAAGTCGTTCTTCTCCTCCTTTTGATCGGAACATATAGCATCCACTTTGTAGTGCTGTCGTTTCTGTGCGGCGGACTGTGGTGGGCTATCAACTGGTTCGCAGCCGAACTGAGAGTTGCTCAGACCAAGGAGGCCAAGGAGGCCAAAGAGAAGGCCCGTACCGAACGAGCAACCCGGCATGCAACAGATGACAGCGAAACAGAGGTGGAGACTGCTATGGAAACAACGGGAAATCCGGTGCCGGGGAGCAAAGAGGTGGAGGTTCAGGAGCAAGCTGGAGATCTGAAGCTCCGAAGGGAAGTCTCGTCGTCGGGCACCAAATCTAGCGCCAGTACGGAAGACGAGTGGGAGAAAGTGTCTGAGAATGAAAAGGAGAAGGATAAATGAACAACTTAATGAACCCAACGTTGAAGGCAAGTTTGGGATAGTGCGAGCAATTTGGACGTGGCATTTGTAGCGTGCTACGCTGGTCCAGTCACATAGATACCTCTGCATGTCAATTTTGGGACTTTATTCCACTATTTACTTGGAATGGGGCGAGACAGCATCTAACCTAGAAAATTCATTGAAAGAATGGAGTTGAAGATATGTATGTAAGCCTTTTCTGGAGAGAACACCACCCACCACCTTTTGATAGGTGCTAGGTACTTGAGTAGTTTAGCACGTGACCATGTACAGCTACATAGGTACATAGGTAGAATAGATTGATGCTCTCCAATTTTGTTCAACACTTCGTGAATTATACATTATTATCAGCAACAAACCAGCCTCTCGTTAAACACAACATTGACTTTTCTCAACCTCAACCAAGAGCTACGCACACACCCAAGTTTTTTCCTCCTCATAGACAAATTTGCAATCCGTCAACATGAAGCTAGTCAGGTAAGACAAGCGCTCTCTCCTCAGCGTACACCCCGTGCTGAAATTCACATCGATCCAAAGCTGTTTCTTACCGTGTTGGTGCTGATACTTCCCAGATTCTTGATGAAATGTGCGAACGAGTCGGTGACCGTTGAGCTGAAAAATGGTATTGTAGCACCCACGAGCCTCATATATGCACGACTGGCCGCTAATGCGCTGTCGACAGGAACTATCGTACATGGAACAATCACATCAGTCTCGCCTCTCATGAACACGGCCTTGCGGACGGTGAAGATGACCCCTCGTGGCCAAGATCCGATCTCCCTCGACACCATGAACATCCGTGGCTCTACCATCCGATACTTCATTCTTCCCGACTCGCTACCCTTAGACACCCTACTGATCGATGACTCGGTGAAGCCCAAGAACAAGGCACGGAAGGAGGCAGACAAAGTTAGTAGAGCCGGACCGCGTGGGAGAGGTAGAGGGCGCGGTGGTGGTGGTGGTGGTGGCCGTGGCCGAGGACGAGGCAGACCATAGAGAAGACAGGTTTAATATCCGAGGCGTTGCCGTCAACACAACATATTTGCCTTTTTGGTGTGGATGGGGGCAAGCCACCTCATACAACTTCGGCGCCTCGATGTTCGATATGTGGGAGACAGTGGGTGATTCTGCTACTACGGCGTTGGAGGCAAAATGAAAACTAGGAAAATAATGGCAGCTGGTATGGCTCCTCACATCATCATAATCATGTGGAGCTAAGAGCTCAAGAATGCAATAAAGATCGTTAACACATACTCTCGCTTGTCTATTCTCTCCAGATCCTGATGATCTGCAATTTCTCCCATCCGGCCTGCTTCCCGCTGGTCCCTACGGTCTCCACCTTCCAAGCATCCCCAAGGCTGCGAATCCGTTCCTTTACTACCGCTGGCTTGTTTTGAGCACACAGCAGAATGTACGCGCATCCTCTACCCGAGAGCACGCGTGGTAGGCTATCAATTAACCTGTCCGTCGTCTCCATCCCGTCTTTGCCGCCGGCATACGAGAGCGAAAGCAGCCACGAGTCCTCATCAAACGTCGGATCCGCATCTACCCGCGGATACGTATCCGCGTGCGCCGACTGTTCGGGCAAGTCCGGCGTCGGCACATAAGGCGGGTTGAAGACCAGGAGGTCCACCGACCGGTCTCTGAGAGGCGTCACGAGGTCTCCCTGGAAGGCCCCGAGATAGCGGCCGTGCGTTGCCGGGTTCTCCGACGCGGCTTTCCTCACTGTGTCGCCCGTCGCCCTGCAGGCGTAGCCGTTGACGTCGATAGCCGTCGTCAGGATATCGCGAGTCCCGAAGATGACCTCCGCGTGCGCGTTGACGAAGGCGATGACTACCCCTGAACCCGGGCCTATCTCCACTACTAGCGGCGGCACGCCATGTCGGAAGCGGTCTTGGAGGAAGGCTACCTCTGCCGTTGACGAGAGCGTGTCAAGGAGCAGGAACGAGTCCTCTGCTGGCTCGTATATCCGCTCGTATGCCACATGTGACGTGTCAGGAGTCGGGAGCATCTGTGTTGTTGCGATTGTAAAGATCGGATGCGGTTCACGATGCGATGTGTGCGAAGACAGAAGGACGACGGACGAGAAGTTAAAACTCTTCCCCAAGAAGCTAGATAAATGACGGAGTTCGAGCACGTGATATTCCGCAATTCCATGACCGTACAAGAAAAAATCTCAAGAAAAAAAAAAAAAAGCGCGGAGGTTTTGTCGAGCACGGGCAAGGAGGCATGGATAGCAAGCGAGCAAGCTACCTTCATCTTGCTACCAGATTTTATGAATGGCACAACAATGTCAGAATGCAGATAGTCCGTCCTGTTGATACTCAATCCAGCAGCCGGTTGTCGCTCCAAGTAACTCGAACATGTCGATGTAGCACCATAAATGTTGTTCTTAGGCCTCCCTCCGTACCTGTAACTCGAATTAGTCCAACCGCAACATCATCGCCCCGACCGCAACACAAGACCAGCTTACCAGACTCGTAAACCTCTCTAGAAACCACCACCCATAGTTCTCAAACCCCGAGAAGCTACCTCAACTAACAGGACCCATCTCTTCGCTCCTCCCTCCTCTCTTTCCCCTTTCCAAGGAAAGCAAACCGCGCTCACATAACCACACACTCGAGCCCCGGATCGCCTTTACTCGGGCCGAACCCCCAGCGCCAGCGGTCCTTGATATCCATGACCATGCGGACTTGGTTCTTATCATAGACAGCGGCGGGGAACTGGCAGGCGGGGCAGAGGCCGGCGACGGTGACGCGCTCGGCCTCGGCGCGCGCCACGCCGTCGCCGAATACGTCACAGTAGCTGAAGCCCTGGCCGGGGGCGCACGGCTGCCGGATCTGCAGCCAGTGGTGCCGGCAGGCGCGGCTGCGGAAGTGCGTTGTTGTGCACATTTATTTTGCGTTTGTTTCTTTGTCCCTTTCTGTCTCTGCCTCTTTCTGTTCTTCGCGGGACGTGAAACTGGGGTGGTGCTATTTCGTCTGAGATGTGTCGGTTGTAAGCACGGACGAGTAGGTAAGGTATTTGTACCAAGCGTTAAGATGCTTGCTGCTTCCCGGTATTGAGGTGAGAGTGAGCTGAGATAGGACTTGTGATGTAGCGATGTTTTTTTCCGGCGAGGCAAGATTGTGCGAGGGAAGAAGATTCGCTAGGATGGTGGAAGGCACTTTCTCCTTTTTTTTTCTAGTTGCTTGGTACATAGATACCGGTCGAGTCAGAAGTAGTCAAGCAGTTTCCTGAAACAATGGATATGCCTCGTGTGTCAAAGATAATTGTTCTAGAGTCACGGGCCTAATTACAATAGGTTGAGTAGGGAGAGCAATCAATCGTCATGAAATTACGGCATAATCGATCCCATAATTTTGGGGGCTCCAGATGAAAGCCGACAACAAATAATTGCGAATCGTATATTGGATCATGCAATCTTTCTATAACTCCTTACACTTGACCAACCATGTGTTTTCGTATCCCCAGCGGAATGTACAGATCTGATACCGCTACGCCCGCGCCGCAATGACCTATGTTGCCTGACCAAACTGAGAAATGTGCATCCAATCTGTTTACATGCGATCTATTTCGCTCGCCTTTTGCTCTTCTACCTCGAGAGATTCGCCATCATCAGGATTACCGCACAGTCTCGTTAGCATCTCCTCGATCCTCGACGTCGAGCGCTCCAATGTATCTAGACGGGATGTTAAGTGCTCGAACTCGGACGACTCGTTCATGATCGCCCTTATCTGCTCTGATAGCATATCAAAGGGAGCTACCGAATCTCTTCGACTGGACTGCCTTGGAGTCGCTGCCTGCCTCGGAGTCGTTGCCTGCTGGTTACCATCGTCATTGTTTTGTGTCTTGCTTGGTTCTGTCGTGGAACTTTGTTGCCGACCATATTGTCTCCGAATCAAATGGTGGGTTAGCTCATCGTCCACGGTGATATCATTCTCCACTGAGTTTGGCGGTGCGATGTCAAAGACAGCCTGGATGTCTCCGTGGCTCGTTATCCTCCACTTCTCCCAGAACCAGCCGCGGCCGCGTCGTTTCTTTGGCAGCTGTTCTTCTGAGTCTTCTGTCAACTCGGAATCTGACCACAACAATCGCCTCTCTATCAACGCTATGAAAAGAAGTAATGGCAAGTTGATTGCTCGTACGGTTGCAACATGGATTTTGTGAAACCAGCGGGGGCTAACCAGGAATTTCATAGGAAGCAGGATAAACAAGGCAATAACGTTAAACGGAGGTTGGTATGCGAAGATCGCATCGCTCTTCACACCCTCGAGTGTCAAGACGGCCTTTCGATATTGGATCTCGGCCGTTGCGTTGGAGACGATGGTACTGAAAGTATTTGAGAGCATCGAAACTAGGATCGTGAGGAATAACGTGTTACCCAAAAACGCGAACGTAATCATTAGGATCGGGCCCAAAAGCCAGTGGAAGTCCGTCTAAATAGCACAATATTAGAGATGGAATAAGTACCGATATTATGTTTTACTTACCGATCGTTGGACACCAGTGCCGTCCAAACCAAACCAAATCCATAACATCCACTTGCTGATAGTCCTAGACGCCATATGTTAGGGTTTCTGAAATGTTAGAGATTGGGACATCACACTTACACGAAATCGCGGCGGCCTTCCGATAGCCACACCATAGAGAGCAAGAAGCCGCAAAAGCACCTAGCCGCAATTAGCATCAGCGAATATCGCAACTTGGTCGTTTCGAAGATTCTTGGGTCCCTTACCAAGCTGCCAGAAACGTAAGAACAGTAAAATCTGCCATCATAGATCGTAGAGACAAGAACACTAAATTGTCCGAAAGCAGGTTAAATGCGAGCCGGGGAACAAGTACGGGAGCTCCCATCGCCAAGACATCGAGAGCCTGCTGGTCCGGTCCGGGCCGACCAGTTCGCCAGCCATGGATTCTTAATATCAGATAAGCCCAGTACACAAGCGCAAACATGACATCCAAGAACGACCATAAGTTTTGAGTATACACGTTCCTATAAGACTGGTTAGTAAGCGGACAAGGCATGGAGTTGATAACCGTTTACCATCCATGCTCGAGGATCGTTGCAAACTGATCCAGGACCCAACCGAAAGCATACACTGCGAATGCTATCTCAAGAATGCTCAGATATTCTGGGTTACGTTCTAACATGAATAGTAAGTAAAGTACTAAGAGAATGATGAACTGCACTATTTCTAGCATATTCCTCGTTCGAGGTACTATTAGGCGATACTGATTGAGTAGAGGTTCCTTTCGCGGATCATATAGAGAGATGGGCCTCATTTTGTACCGATCAGGGATCGTATTTATGAAGGTAGAAGGCGTATAAATAACTTTTCCGATATATATTGCGTCGATCCTGAGCGATTGTGAGTTTCAACTGCGGCTACCGTGGAAATACCCAACACTTACACTTTCTGACAGTGTGTAGAGCTTAGGAAATATTTGCTCCCGCTCAGAATGGCCACTTCAAGAGCGGGTAGGGTCCTGTGATAGCTCCAGGTGGAACCAAGGGAAGCATCCCGGCGAACTTCCTCGGGGGCATTTTGGAATGGCTCAAACCCAGCAACTAGAATATTTGCAAGGAGAAGTAGCCCCTGAGAACCTGGATTGTCTTCACCGAAACGCCGCAGGATGCGAGTCGCCACGACCTCGCAGAGCATTGCTCGAGTGTAGTGGACATTTTGTCGGTTAGACATATGTTCCTGCTCGTGCAGGAACTGGGAGCGGTTCACAAGCAGACAATAAACTGTAACTCATATTAGATACAACTATATAAGAAGTATACATACTAGTGAAGGAGCCTTTAGGTGAAGTTAATAAGCAGGGTTATGAAATACGCATACCAATAGAGATATCATCTTGCTCATAGAGCTTGTCCACCAGCGGGCGGATAACCGATATGTTAAGTCTAAGATCTCGGAGCTGTTCAAAAGTGAGATAATCTTCGACTATGCTGATGACATCTCTTCGAATCCTATGAATATTTGTATACACTGGTAGATGGGCGTGGGCATTTGTGTTGCAACTCCAAAATGGCTCTTGGTCCGCGGAATGGCTGAAAGCTGCGCGACTTAAGAGCGGTCGCCGTTCTGGCTCCTGAACCCTAATATGTCGCTGAGAGTCAGACATGCCGATACCTAGTCCTTAGACTCTCGACTCTGTCTAATAAGTTAGGTAATAGCTTGGCTAGATTGTCGTATGAATAATAAATGGACCGAGGTGACAGTCTTCAGGCAAGCAAGGAAATATTACCTAATTACTAGGTATGCAATGGATATCGTATCACATGCACCCAATCAGGGAATAGCTTCGTTTTCTGTGAAGTAGATACTGCATGATACTCCAATGCCTTTAGAGGTGTTAAATTAAGCTAGGTCTGACACGCCAGGTGTCTTCAGGCAGCTGGGACTCTTCCAAGTCCGAGATGAGGGACATGTAAGTTCAGGTTTTATGCCTCGCCGGGGAGGTATTCGTCCATAAAAGATGATGCGTAACAGCAGTCAAATAAGTTGTTTAACCTTCAACTTGACTGATTTACCTGTATCAGGTCTGTCACATGATCACATATAGATCCAATGTATTGCTGGCGTACATGTACCCACTGTTGGAGCTACATCCATACCAATTAGGTAGGTAGCTACCTAGGTAGGTAATCCGCCACTTTGACAGCTACAACCTCAATGATTAGCTGGAGAAGTACCTAGATATGGGGTACATGGATATGCATAGATAAGATAAAGCCGAAATTAGGTAAGTCGCAAGATCGCATCAAACATTCACCGACTTTGAATCGATGCCAACAATCAGGACCCACTCTGTGAGGTCTTAGGTTAGGTAAACAGCTCGTTGGATCGGTGCGACACGATCGACATTCCCCGCCGCGAGCAGTATGAAGGTCAGCCGCTGACTCCCGAGGTCACAACAACAATGGTATGGCCGTTCAGCACTGGTGCCAGGAAAGATGACTCGTCCTCTTCAGAGCACCCTATTCCCTGGTCCGATAGCCTCAATGCAACCGACTGGCAACATTATAAAGACCCAAGAAATTGGGTTCCGACCTTGCTCGTGACCACCACGGCCCTTGCCTCGCTACATATATACCGTTCATATCTGCGTCGCATCCCCGGGCCTAACTACATTCAGCCGGGCTATTTCAGGAAGAGGAGTATTTTTGGTCAAGTCACAAGCGTTGGAGATGGAGATAACTTCCATATGTTTCACACGCCTGGCGGACGTTTAGCTGGATGGGGCTGGCTACGGAACGTCCCGGTTAAGAAAACCCAGTTGAAGAATAAGACTGTAGGTTCACCAGGAAACTTACGAGCCTTCTTCCTGATAAATTGGGTTGCGCCTGACTTGATTTACCTAGATCCCCATACGCATAGCTGGCATTGACGCCCCCGAAGGCCCTCACTTCGGAAGACCAGCACAGCCGTTCTCGACAGACGCCTTAGCCTGGTTATCGGATTACGTACTTGGCCGAAGAGTTCGGGCGAAGATCTACAAACGCGACCAATATGATCGTATCGTCGCAACCGTCTTTGTAAGACGCTTTCTAGTCCGCCGAGACGTCGGCCTGGAGATGCTTAGGAAAGGATTGGCAACAACCTACGAGGCGAAGAGCGGTGTCGAATTTGGCGGCCTAGAAGAGAAATACAGGGCTGCAGAGTCTCAGGCTAGGGCCAAGAAAATTGGGATATGGGGAGGCAAGCCGCAGCATTTCGAGAGTCCTCGTGAGTACAAGACCCGTATGAACGTGGAAGGCTCCCCAAAAGAAAGCTAGATCATGATCAATGAGTAATGACTCGACCATTTTTGCCGTCACGCGTGGCTGGATGACGGGACTCGGGATGTGCCTTTAATCATGCACAACAGTTGACATGCTATACTGCAGTCAAAATTTAAGTGTATAACAAACGTATGGCAAAACGTTAACTTGAAGACTAGTTGTGAGTGGTGAAGTTAGATAGTAAATATTAGGTCGCAAACTGGGAATTACTTGTCTATTGCAAAGTATTAAAGTACACAAGTTAGTATTGTAGAGTAAACTCTGGTCTATGTATTTACTTCTGATAGATCGGTGGACTTCGATAAGCACGTTCTCTATTTCATACTACGGTCCAGTCAGTACAGCCTTTTTCGCGACTAGCATATCTTTAGCATCCGTTCGAGCAAGTTCAAGATGTAAGTAGAGACTATAGCCAATATTAAGCACTGGTAGTGCCAGCTCAGTTGTTTACACTCATGCCTGTTGCTGGCTCATAGTTAACCTACTGTCCACAGTGCTTACACCAAGTAGAATATGAACTTGATAGAACAAATTATGAGGAGGAAATTTTGTAAATGTGTAGGTAAACTGTCAGTCATTAGTAAGCTCAATTTATCCATAGTTTTCCCCAAAGTAGGTAGATAAAGTTATTTCTAATTGCACAACATAGGATAGAGATACCTATACAGAGGGTTTTGACGGTAATACTTACAAGTTGACGTATCTGTTAACATGACACCAAGATTGTTCTACAAAAACTGAGTCGAGTCGCTGACTTGATCGTTCCCACTGTTAATTATTCAGATCTTTTTGGGATATAATATCCAGATAGAACTGTTTGCCTTCATCTCGTGGCACATCGGCGGAAAAATGGGTACTGTTGTTGGACACACAAGCTTGGTTGCAGATTCGTCTCAACTGTACGTAGTACAGCCCCTAGCATTCCGAGAGGCTGGTATACACATATGTACAGCAGGATCAATCAAGTTGATAATAAGTAGACTTCAAAGCAAGCCTACAGCTACACCATTCAACGCTAGTCGAGCTTATATATATATTTATTGTCGGTCACCAATGTTCAGTCCCCTGTTCTAATTATATCATTAGCTAAATATGTGCGGAGTCATCCACCGTATTCTGCTCTGAAGGCTTAAGTTATAGCTGTGGCAATGGAATGTATTCCCATTCCTTTGTTCATATGCACATACATTTTCTTCACCAACCGTACGTACATAACGATGGAAATAAGAACCTTTTTCATTGACCAGTCGGAAATCGAGATCCTAGGCCGGGATCCTGAAGATCCCTGCAAATCTTGCATCGCCATCCCATCTAGACCTACCTAGCCTACCAACGTCGGCTGTTTGCAGTTGATGATGACACCAGACTAGTTACAGACAGAAATGGATCCCTAGCCGTGTAGCCTCCTAAGCCACAAGCCTCCTTGTATGTACCCCTTGTCGCTGCCCCTTACTACCACATGGACCTTGCAGCCATCCTAAGACGAAGAAACGGGCAGCAGAAAAACACTCACCGCTTTCCAGCACTCCTCTTGAATCTCCCGATGTAGCACACTAGCTATTCTTCCCTCTCGCTGCTGAGGAAGAGGTAGAAACCGCCAAAGAGAATATCGTCACTCCTTTATTTCATTTTCTCAGCTTATCGAGGCAGCATACAGAATCGTCCAGCAATTGACGTACGCTGTTGCACCCATACGGCATTTTTCTTTTTCTTTTTCATTTTTGTGTTCCCAGTCGCTCGTTCCTCTCAACGGTCCAATCGTTTCCTCTCCTCGAGCCCCTGATCTGAGGACAGCAAAACTCGGCAGGCCACGTCTCTGACAGCAAGAAGATCTGGGACAGAAACCGAGTCGAAATCCAGTCGTTGCGTTATACCAACCACATTCTTTTGACAATTAAGGGAGCCGATTCAGTGTTCCCACCACGCTCGTTTCCGAAGAAACCACCAGGACCGCGAGAACTGCTTGCTTGGCAATATCGGGCCAGACCCGTTGTTGTTATCAAGTATCAGGCGACGATCGAATAATCGACCTTCTGCTTCTGTGTGTGGCGGGAGATTATTACGTCGTCATCTGTCTGCAGGTACCACTAGATACAGCATAAGCACACTTGAAGTGATACAATCGGCCGATTATCTCGCTTCTTGCACATCAAACCAAAGTACTGATTGATGGTAAGTTTCTTTTAGACCACTTGGAATTATTCCCCTTTCTCCTTTGGCTCCTCTCCGCACGTATTATGTGGGTGTGGGTTTGTGCCGTGTTCATCAGCGACACAATGGCTGGGACTAGTGCTGTCATTTCATTTCGATGGTGGTGCCACCGGCTGTGAATGGCCACTAAGAGATTGAGATGCTAAATCCTGCCTAGACCGGTAAGGATTGGCAGAAATCATTATCCAGGTTTATGAATGGGTTTGCGTGGCTTCAGTGGGTGCGGGCGAGGCAGGTGCCCTGTTGTTAGGCTACCTTAACCTATCCAGGTACCTAACGCATCCCCATAAGAAGTGACAGCACACTGCTAGATTGCAGGTTGTATGTACGCAGTACATAAGTACTTGGGTACCTAGTACATACATGCATTACGACCCATTCCCATCTCCCAAAAATCTTGCAACCTGCCTCCACGTCGTCGACCAAAACAATAGAAGAATTAATCTAATAATATTTCTCACAGAAGAGTGAATCGGGATTCTCAATCGGAATTTCCAATCAGCCTCGATCCAGTGCCCAAATCAAAAGGGTCTTTCCGTAACCGATATATTTGGTATTCCTTGTGTCGACGTCGGTCCCGCTTAATTTAACCAAATCCTCCATCCTTCCTCAATATCAAATTTCAGCCACTACTTGACGACGACATCACCCTTATATCATTTAATCTGCGTCGACGTCGGCGTCTGCCCCGAGAACCGTATTTGCGATACCGATTGGTTTTTTAAGCTATGGACTACTGAACTAAGTCGTTCGCATCGCGTCGCGTCACGTCCACGTCTGCAGTCGGAAATTCCAGCTAACGGATCGCCGACTCACATATCGTCTAGGCCGGGGCAAAACGATTCTCGCCATTGCCTCGGTCGCTAGTCACGGCAATCATGAGGTTGGCGTTCTGGCAGGCGTCTGCCGTGCCTAGTCGAGCGCAAACCTTACTGCCGTGGCTCCTCACCCTCACCTCACTCACCTCACTCACATCATTGTCTCAAGCCATCGAATTTAATTCAATACCTAGTGCCAACCTTGACCTGAGCCGACTCGGAAGAGTTGGAATCGCTGGTGATTTTAGTGGGATTTCATATTACCAATATGAAGGTCAAACCGAGCGCCCGTTCAGTTCGAACGGGTCAGAGCAACTTTTGACACGTCTTCCTAATGGCGTGTTCTTCAGTTTGTTAGAAGCTGATGCTTCTATACAAACCATGTGCCTATTCCAAGGTCAGATTATCCTTGGCGGGAACTTCACTAGTTTGGGTGGAGCCCAGTCGATCGGTGTTGCATCATATAGTCTCAACTCTTCGAAATTGACACCTTTGGCTGGCCTTTCAGGGCAGGTTAACAGCTTGTTGTGCGATGAGTCGGCTGGAAAGGTCTACATTGGCGGCAGCTTTCGAGCACAGGACTCGACCAATGCGATTACATGGCAAGCATCAGAAAACTGGACAAGTTTGCCATTTGCTGGTTTCAATGGGCCAGTCACATCTATCGCGAAAGCACCTAGTGGGCACATCATCTTTGGTGGAACTTTCACGGGGTTGGGAAATACAAGCACGCCGACCGCATCTATTGGGCAAGTCATCAACCTTTCTACAGCAAACATAGAGGCCGACCAGAGTACATCTGCAGCTGGATTTAGCGACCCAAGAAATATTGTGTGTAAGACGAGTACCAACGATGGTGCTGGTAACACATGGCTCCTGCAGGACAATACTCCGGGTGCGTGGAGGGCTTCCTTTAATTTCGGATTCGAACCCGCAAGACTTCGACTTCGGAACACTCATCAAGATGGCCGTGGAACACGGACCTGGAGATTCACTGCCCAACCAATCAATGGAATTATGAACTTCACCTATATCGATCCAGCCACGGGCCGCAATAATACTTGTACCAGTGAATGTCCTCTCAGCGACGACCCAGCAGTCGAGTATCAGGATTTCCATTTTGTCAACACCGTTGGCATGAACGCCTTCAGGATTGATGTCTCTGCTTGGTATGGCAATGGTGGTGGTTTGGATGGCGTCGAGCTATTCTCCGATGATATGTTCGCTTATGCCATTAACGACTTCAATGAACCCAGTTGTGCGAACACTACTACGCCCTCTAAGGCAACAACTACAGGCCCCTGGACGGTAACGCAATCGGGATTAAGTAATTCTCAATATTTGTCAGCCCGCTTATCCAAATCAGCTGCTTCTGATGCTGCTTCTGTTGTGTTCTACCCAGACATCAGGCAGTCAGGAGAGTACATCATCAAGCTGTATACGCCAGGCTGTAGACAGGACGGTACTTGTCTGAGCCGTGGCCAAATAGTCGTGTCGGGAACCCTCACATCTAGTGGTACCAGTGGCACAATGGCAACCAAGACTTTCTACCAAACAAACGACTTCGACAAGTATGATCAAATCTACATCGGATCTGTCGATGCAAGTTCGAGCTCCTTCCGCCCCAGCATCACGATGACACCTCGTGCCGACCAAGCAGCATCAATTCCAGGTGACGACTTCATCATGGTAGCTCAGAGAGTCGGGTTTGAATTAATGAATTCTACTGGCGGCTTAAATGGATTGTTCGAATATGATCCTGCGCAGGCTACAGTGAACACTGCAGATTTTGATGCCTCTGCCTTCATCAAGCTCAGTACTTCATTCTCAAATAACTCCGCTGTGACGTCGCTTGCCACTGCCAACGATAGGACCTATATCGGTGGCAATTTCACCTCTGACGATGTCCGGAACATTGTTGCTATTAGCAATGATGGCCAGACTGTACCTCTTGATGGGGGTCTTAATGGTGAGGTATTGTCAATGTATCTGGTTGGAGATCGACTATTTGTTGGTGGTAGATTCAACAATACCCGAGATGGATCGACAACGGGGCTAGCCAACGTCGCTGCTTATGACATTACAAGCAACAAATGGACACCTCTTGGGGCTGGTGTCGATGGAACTGTAACAAGCCTTGTGCCCATGACGTTGAACTTGAGCGATTCTTCTGAGGATGTCATGGCCTTGACTGGCGAGTTCACACAGCTGTTGGCATTTGGTGATAACCAAGCTGTTAAGTCAGGAGGCTTCGCCATCTGGGTAAAGTCACAAGGCAATTGGCTACAGAACTTGGATATGCCAGTTCCACTCCTGGACGGTGTGCTCTCGACTTTTCTACTTGATGTGCCGGACAATGGACCATTGTATGCGGGCTCAATGTCTACTCAGACCCTTAGAGCATATGGGGCTGTAACGATGGGCGATACGCTTGGTAACTTTCCTATCAAGATTCAACAACCATCCGAAGTCTCGAGCAGCTCCACCGGGGGGTTGTCTAAACGTGCTTCTTTAGCCAACAGCACTGAGACTGTTGCCGGCGTCACAACTGGAGCTTTCTATGAGCGTGATGGGAGAAACATCACCGTTCTTGGGGGCCATTTCATTGGGAACGCCTCGAACGGCTCGACTATTTACAATCTCGCCTTCATTGACGGGTCCAATTCCGATACTGTGACAGGTCTGGGTACTGAGATCTCTGAAGAATCTGTGTTCTTGGCACTGTCAATTCAAGACGACAATGTCTTCGCAGGTGGCCGGGTGAATGGCACGGTAGAAGGATCCCCTGTCAACGGACTCATCTCCTACAATCTCGCGACAAATTCATACAATGCACAGCCCCCTGCTCTAGAGGGCGAAAGCGTGGTTGTTTCCGCTATCAATGTCCGCCCAAACACAGGAGATGTCTACGTCGGCGGATCCTTTGACTCTGCAGGCTCTCTGCCGTGTCCTAGTGTCTGTGTATTCGGCACTAGTACCAATCAGTGGAATCGCCCCGGTTTTGAGTTGGATGGAGACGTCTACGGTATGATGTGGTCAAGCGATTCAAACTTGCTTGCTGGAGGAAACTTGACGGTCAACGACACAACCACTTATCTGGCATCGTACGATGTCTCCGGCAGCAAGTGGACTGGATTTCCTGGTGCTGAGACTCTCCCAGGTCCAGTTACTGCCTTCACTGCCGCAAATCGTGATGTAAGTCAACTCTGGGCTGCTGGCACCCAATCGGATGGCGTCACATACTTGATGAAATATGACGGCTCGTCCTGGGCACCTGCAGGAATCACACTAGGACAAACGACCGTCATCAGTAGTCTTCAGATGTTCACAGTCACCGCGTCTCATGATTCCACATCGCTTGTGGATTCCAACCAGGTCCTAATGATGACTGGCTCAATTGATATACCGGGTTATGGCATCGCGTCGGGCGCAATCTTCAATGGCACAACAGTCCAGCCGTATGCACTCACCTCCAATACCGGTAGTACAGCAACATCAATCAGGAAGATTTTCGTTCAGAACCAGGACTTCTTCACCTCTTCTGGTAAGCGGGCTACATTCATATCTTCTTGTTGACCTGCTAATATAATTCTCAGGTAGCGGTATGCCGGTTGGATTTGTTGTCCTTATTGGGCTCGCCATCTCTTTAGGCCTTATGCTACTTATTGTAGTTGCAGGCCTTGCCTTAGACCGATACCGGAAGAAACGCGAAGGTTATGTCCCTGCTCCGACTTCCATGTTCGATCGCGGCAGTGGCATGCAACGCGTACCGCCACATGAGTTACTGGATTCTCTAGGCAAGGGTCAACCCGGTGCACCTCACGTTTGAACAAGTTTCAATAAAGCAACCAGGGAAGGTTGCTAGCGGGTTACAACATTGCTACGTCTGGATTTGGATGAGCATGATTCACCCCCACCATTTATGGTATATCTACCACAACCCGAAAACAAGGGAGATGGATCCGGCCCCCGCCACAGGTCGATATGTTGAGAATACACAGAAGATACCCAACCTACAGCCTTTCGGGTAGACGCCAATGATCCGAGAGGGGGGAGATATAGGGGGCAAACAGCCCACATGTGCTGAAGATTTCGCGGATCTTTCAGCATCCTTCACGAGTTACGACAACGTCAACCAACTTAATGTTTATATACCTAGGTCTTGACCAGGTCTTGTATTACTAGCCCTTCACCCCGGCCCTTTGTACATTAAGATTCGCCTAGCAGTCTCGCCTATGACTGCTGATGGACTTGGTTTTAGCAGTGTCAGTTTGAGAATACTGCTGGTTGATTGTGGTTTGATAGGAACAGGGCCAAAACTATCAGTGTTCGATTCCTAATGAATCAAATGAGAGGTTTTTGCAAAGAGAGATGTTGATAAGGCTGAAAGCACTCAGGGGCTGCTGCTCTGGTTGAGCAGCAACTGCCACTGCTGTGGTGGTAGACAGCTAAATAATCCGAAATGAAGTAATTCTGAAAATGCCTGGTTCTTCTTTTCCCCTGTGTTTCTACCGAGGTGAATCGTACAGTTTGGTTACAAGTGATGCATCAAAAGATTGTTATGGACGGCTAACCTGCATCCATGTATGAGTCATCGGAGTGCAAATGTTAACCATCTGTTCAGGCAGTTGCCCGGTTGCCTTGTTGATGTTGTTGATTACCTAAGGTCTGGGCATGTGGATATTACATAAGTACCTAGCCACATTATTCGCCACGACCGGCTAGCAGGAGGAACGTGCACCAAGGGAAGCAAATTACTCTAGTCCTTAGCTAGTTAGTCAGCCGATTTAACTTCTTAATCACTCCATGAGCATCAAATCTCATCCACCGAGAAACAAACCCGTTTTCTTCATTTCCATCAAAGAATGACCAAAACTGAGCCCGGCTGAACGATCCATCATGTCGGAGTCTGACTTCGATACCATCAGAAGGCTGCAGGCAGAGCGGAATGCTGCCTCCGCCGCAAAAAAAGGATCACGAAGCTCAGATGCTACCCAGCGATCGGAAACCTCAACCAAGGCAAAGCTGACCGAGTCCTTCGACACAGATCTTTACGACCGTAATGGAGCCGACAAATATGCAGGATACCTCACATCAATTCCTGCAGGAGATGGAGAAGATGAGGAAATGGAGGATGTCGACAACTCGCGCCGCCTAGTTGGCCAATACACAGCCACCCGCGCCCAAATTGACGAGTTTGCGCACGGCAACGGAGTTGAAGAAGACGATCCTTTTGCTGGAAGAGGCGAACACAGCACCAGGATTGCCGACCGCGAGACCGATTACCAGAAGCGGCGCTTTGACCGTGTGCTTAGCCCGACAAGAGTTGACGCCTTCGCCGCTAACCGCCAGAAGGGTGCCGCTGATGAAGGAGATACGTACCGTGAGGTTATGGAACGGAGAGAAGTTGAAAGGGAGGAGGAGCGTGTCAAGCGCGCTATCCAAGCAAAGCGAGAAGGGAAAGAAGTCGATGGTGATCACCAGGCCACCCTCAAAGATGAGAACAAGGAGAACTCGGAAGTTGGATCTACGGAGGCGGTTACCGCTGGTCGGAAACGTAAGAAGAGATGGGATGTTTCTTCGACGGCTGCAGATGAGCCACCATCAACGCCCTCAGAAGGGAAGACCAAACGGTCTAGGTGGGATCAGGCGCCTTCACTACCTACACCTAGCACTGCCGATGGAACTAAAAAGCGCTCAAGATGGGACCAAGCGCCATCTGCGACCCCGATCGGTAATAGCGGGTTGGCGACACCGATGCATACATCTGCTATTGGAGGCGCCGCTGTTCCATCCTTCGGGACGGACATATCTGGCGCTGCTGGCGTTCTTGGGGATGACGAGCTGAACGCGCTGCTCCCCGGAGAGGAGCAAGGCTACAAGATCCTTGAACCGCCGCCAGGCTACTCTACTGGGCACGCACCGCTTCACAGAGTTGCGGCCACGCCGCTCCCGGCAAACTACAGTGGTTTCATGATGCAAGAGCCGGACAGTGCTAGAGTAGGAGGAAGCCAGATGCCTAAAGAGATTCCCGGGGTTGGAGAGTTGCAATTCTTCAAGCAAGAGGATATGGCTTACTTCGGCAAACTGGCAGACGGTTCTGATGAGAACAACCTAAGCGTCGAAGATCTGAAGGAGCGGAAGATCATGAGGCTCCTGTTGAAGATCAAGAACGGTACGCCTCCAATGCGAAAGACCGCGCTCAGACAACTCACCGATAACGCGAGACAATTTGGTGCCGGACCCCTTTTCAACCAGATCCTTCCTCTCCTCATGGAAAAGACTTTAGAAGACCAGGAACGACACCTACTCGTCAAGGTCATCGATCGTATTCTGTGGAAGCTCGATGATCTCGTCCGCCCTTACGTCCACAAGATTCTTGTTGTTATTGAGCCACTTCTCATTGACCAAGATTACTACGCTAGAGTCGAGGGTCGAGAAATCATCTCAAACCTCAGCAAGGCAGCTGGTCTCGCCACTATGATCAGCACCATGAGGCCAGATATTGACCACGTCGACGAGTATGTACGCAATACGACCGCTAGAGCATTCGCCGTCGTAGCCTCTGCACTGGGCATCCCGGCCCTCTTACCCTTCCTTCGTGCCGTGTGCCGCAGCAAAAAGTCGTGGCAGGCTCGTCATACCGGTGTAAAAATCGTGCAACAGATTCCCATTCTAATGGGTTGCGCCGTCCTGCCTCACCTGAAAGGACTAGTGGACTGCATAGGACCAAATCTCAACGATGAACAAACGAAGGTGCGAACGGTCACCAGCTTGGCGATCGCCGCTTTAGCTGAGGCATCTAATCCCTACGGTATCGAAAGCTTTGACGAGATTCTGAATCCCCTATGGACGGGCGCCCGAAAACAGCGAGGCAAAGGCCTTGCTGGTTTCTTAAAGGCCGTCGGCTACATAATTCCACTCATGGACGAAGAGTATGCCAACTATTACACCTCACAAGTGATGGACATCCTGCTTCGAGAATTTTCGTCCCCTGATGAAGAAATGAAGAAGGTCGTCTTGAAAGTCGTATCCCAGTGTGCAGGCACTGAAGGTGTAACAGCCGGCTACCTCAAGGAACACGTTCTTGATGAATTTTTCAAGAGTTTCTGGGTCCGACGAATGGCTCTAGACAAGCGAAACTACCGACAAGTTGTAAGTCAAAACCTCCAACCTAGCTTATCATCTGTCTGCTAATTACTAGTTCTGGGCTTACAGGTGGAAACAACCGTTGATATTGGCCAGAAAGTTGGCGTCAGCGAGATCCTCGAGCGGATTGTTGGCAATCTCAAGGATGAGAGTGAGGCATACCGCAAGATGACCGTGGAGACCGTCGAGAAGGTGGTTGCCAGCTTGGGGAGTGCGGACATTGGGGAGAGGTTGGAAGAAAGACTGATTGATGGTATCCTCCATTCCTTCCAGGAGCAAAGCGTCGAGGATATTATTATGCTGAACGGCTTCGGAACGGTTGTCAACTCCTTAGGCACGCGCTGTAAGCCATATCTACCGCAGATAGTGTCAACTATTCTGTGGCGACTCAACAACAAATCCGCAACAATTCGCCAGCAAGCAGCAGATCTCATCAGCCGGATTGCCATGGTTATGAAACAATGCGGTGAAGACGCACTCATGGGCAAACTAGGCGTGGTCTTATACGAGTACCTCGGTGAAGAGTATCCTGAAGTTTTGGGTTCTATCCTTTCGGCTCTCCGAGCCATCGTCACAGTTGTCGGCATCAGTCAAATGCAACCACCCATCAAGGATCTTTTGCCACGCCTTACTCCTATTCTACGAAATCGTCACGAAAAGGTTCAGGAAAACACAATCGACCTCGTCGGTCGAATTGCCGACCGTGGACCGGAAAGTGTCAATGCAAGGGAGTGGATGCGAATTTGCTTTGAACTGCTAGATATGCTGAAGGCGCACAAGAAGGGCATCCGAAGAGCAGCCAACAACACCTTCGGCTTCATCGCCAAGGCCATTGGGCCGCAAGATGTGTTAGCTACCCTGCTCAACAATCTTCGAGTACAGGAGCGACAGTCGCGCGTGTGCACGGCTGTTGCTATCGGTATTGTTGCCGAAACTTGTGCACCCTTTACTGTCCTGCCAGCCTTGATGAACGAGTATCGAGTACCCGAGCTGAACGTTCAGAACGGCGTGCTCAAGTCCCTGTCTTTCCTCTTCGAATACATTGGAGAGATGGCCAAGGACTACGTCTATGCGGTCACGCCCCTCCTCGAAGACGCCCTGATCGATCGTGACCAGGTCCATCGGCAGACGGCCGCCTCAGTCGTCAAGCACATTGCGCTCGGAGTGGTTGGCCTAGGGTGTGAAGATGCCATGGTGCATCTGCTCAATCTTTTATGGCCTAATCTATTCGAGACCAGCCCACACGTCATTGACCGGATCGTGGAGGCGATCGAGGCCATCCGTATGGCTGTGGGACCCGGTCTTGTATTAAACTACGTATGGGCTGGTCTGTTCCATCCCGCTCGGAAAGTACGGCAGCCCTACTGGCGGTTGTACAACGACGCATACGTGCAGGGTGCCGACGCCATGGTCCCCTACTACCCGAATCTCAACGAAGAAGGCATTGACAGGTCTGAACTGGCGATTGTGCTATAGCTAAGATATTAATGGAGGTCTTGTTCTTTGCGGATGGACATGGCGCACCGGTGTTGTACAGTAGATTAGAATACAAGGCATTGATTGACGAGGTCATCACTCGGTACGTTACAGTAGTATAAGTGAAGGGGTAATTAAGCTCGTAACGATCGCCGAGAGTACATACATACTCTCGTTATTTTATCCATATACAATTGTTTCCTATTGTAAGCTGCCGATCATGGACGGCAACCGTGTAGCTGCAGGGACCTCTGCAGACCAACATGGATGAGGCTGCAGAGGACCTCTTAAGAAAACCGGATCAATCATGCCATTACCTAGTACTACGGAATTACAGGCAACACCAAAATAGCTCATTACAGAGCATAGAAAGGTAGTTACCAACTTTAAGTTGTCGGCCCAAGAGGCCAGTCAAGAAAGCGACATAGTGGCACAGAGAACTATACAAATTGAATACAAAGGAGTCTGGCTAACTAGGAGACTAGCATCTGCACCTAGAGATGGAAAAGATGTCATAACAAACTAAGCCTCCATTTGCAAGTGTTCCATCGATGTAAATATTATAGTGAGATGCTATATATAAATGTTTCTTCTACTATCTTTCTACATATCCTTTCGTACTGTTGACCAAGTGGACGGTGGTAATCCTGATTCTCGTCCACCCCATGACTCGCACATAATACTAACCTTAACGCCACACCTCTTGATAAGAACGCCGGCAAAGGGGAGAGTTATGTGGCTATATAGAGCGAGTTAGGTTTGATTCCCAACAGCGTTATTGGTATTCGCTCTATTAGCTCATTTGGGGGAACCTCAACGTCACTAGGAGGCGCGCCTGTTGCCGTTATGTATGAGAAAATGGAATAAGCAACAACACACGATGAAGTTTTGTTTTGGAAACGTTCTAGAAGGGCTTCAGTCTGATGATCACAATCACGGGGCGAACTTATTTTATTTTTTTATTATTTTCAAGGTTTTTTTCTTTTCTTTTCACACCGCGGCTCGATCCGATCTTGCGTCTTTTCTCTTTCATCATCTCTCTGATGATCTTCCTGGAGGTTCCCAGCAGAAACCACGCGACGCGCCCTGACGATCACTCACTCACTCCCAGTACATACATACACACATACATACCTTGAGGTTTGGTTTCTGGGGAAAAAAAGAACAACCACCCTTTCATTACATATGTGTTAGGGCTTTCATCAGAATGCCCCCCCCCCCCCTTTTTTTTTTCTCGCGTGCTGCCGTCTCCGTCCCAGCACTCTGGGACAGCAGGCGCCCGTGTATATATAGTATGTAGATCCACGAGCGGGCTGTCTGTCAATCGACGTTCTGAGGTAGGTATGTAGGTAGGTAGGTAGGCAGGCAGGGTCTACATACCTCACTAAACAAGAGTCACCTACAGTACCTATTACCCACGCCTCTCTTTCTCTCCCTCTCCCCTTTCTTGGTAGCCTCTGTCTATGTACGATTGCGTGATTTGCCCCCTTTTCCTAACCTAGGCGGGCCAGTAAGCGCTAATGGCTGTTTTGGGCTTCCTTCCCCTTTTTAAAGCAGGTAGGTAGGTAGGTAGCTTAGCCACCTGAGGACCACGCTGGCACACCTGACACCCGCCGCACCAAGCGAGAGCAGAACTTGGTTGATACTCGTAGGAGGTATGTGTGTATGTATGTCGGTACTTCGGTTGAAGAAAAATTGGAGCGGATACATTTGGGATACTTGGGATACTGCGCAGATACTCTGGCTCGGTATGTAACGCTGACCGCACACCCGTGCCCGCAGTCGGTAGTGATCAGCGGTAGTGCATAAGTACACTAGGTCAGCTCGCGCGGACAGGGGCCCCGGGTACCAGCCAGCGTCGCCCACACCCCCCCGTTCCAGTCGAATGAGGATAATAACATTTTAATAAACTACGACCTTTTTAGCTGGACTGGTTCCGTGCATATTTTAATAATAAGTGGCGGTGAGATAGATAATTATAATAATGCCCCTTGCTAGCGATAATGCAATTTCCGTCCATGACTTTGTACATACCTGGCATGAATACTCGCTTTAGCGAACAGGGGAATTGATGCTATGAAGGCTGATAAGTTATGGAACTGCTTGTCTGGGAGACGCTGTCTCTGGAATTACTATTCACCGGGATGTGTCTGAACAACCTTGAGCATGGTGGAGGTACCTACTGCTTACTGCGTATGTAAGAATGTACATTGTAAGTAGGTAGATGTCCTGTCATAAATGGTGACGACCCATACCTGAGTTGACTATACATATGTATACTGAAGTACAGAGTATGTAACGTTTTGGATAAACGAGCGGCGCCTGCCAATACATACATATATGATATAATAAATCTCATCGCTACATTATTAGTGGTGGATGGAAAAAGGGTCCTATGCGCAACATTGATTCCCATCGCTCCAAAACATGGCATTTAAACCAATACCCATCACGAGGATGGCGCTTGCTGCGTTGCATGAAGGAGGAGAGGAAACAACAGACTCGACCATCAACCTCCTCAAACTGCAGGTGAGGGGTTGCATCCACTATCTATCTGCCTGCCTACCTATTACATACAACATACAGAGGGAGTACCTAGTATGTACCTAAGTGCATACCAATGGCACCGGGCCAGTTTAGCAGTTGACAGAACGAGCCAGACTGGAAAAGGCAGTTAGCTTAACCTAGGCTACATTAGGTCCCTAGTGTCCGAATCTGCAGTTGTCGTGCATTCTGGCAGGTCAGAATACCTACAGTACCTAGGTAGAACACAATTCCGCTGTGGAGAAGGAAGCACGAGTCGTTAAAGTACATATCCGCACCTGTCTTCTGTATACATAGTACGTACACTTATGTAGGACCTGCTAATGTTAGGTACATGTGGATAGCAGGCAGAGGAGGGGGGTGTGTGTATGCATGTGTACCTCATGTGGAGGGAATTTCCCTGTTATCGCATGCACAATTATGGCATGGAGCAGTTGCTAAGTGCTTCACGAATCATAAGTCTTAGTGACGTCATGCCTTAAGTAAGGTTTTGCCTGACCGCCCCAGGCGTCCCTCTCAACGACATCTCCTTTCAAATCGCGCCAGAATATCAACTACGCCAACCTCTCTTCCCATTCCGGAGCCCGATACATATCAGATGGGAATAGAGATAGTAGAGACGGGGCGAGTGCCCCATTCGCCTCCCTCTATTCATTTGCTACACATTCATTCTCCTTCGATCAATATCGACTTATTCTTGAGAAATTGGAGTTGGCGCAAGTGCGGATTCAAACTCACAATGACTGCATGTAACGTGGATCTATCCAAGCCGGCAGTGAGAAAGTCTGAAACGAACGCTCCATGGGGAAAACGAGAGCTCCGGCGGAAATACTGCTGTGGAGACAGTATGCAAGATAATATCTTTTCATACCTACCTTACCAGCGCCCTATGTCCTGAAGTGCAGGGCCGCGTCAACGCAACCTTAAGCTTGGCATGGCCAGTTTAGCCTCTGCTTTTGCTTCACTCCGTACATACACGTACACACACGTTTTCACAATAGTGGGAACCTCGAAAGAAACTACGCAGTAGGGTTATCTACAAGTACAGTATACACACGCCATCCATATTGCAAGTTCTACTAAAAGTAGAATTATCTTGCTCACGACTGAACAATAATAAACAGCTTCCTGGTTAAGGATGGTTATTCCTACATACGCGTAGCTACATACATATGGGGGCTGTCGCCCGCTTTTCCAGGGGCTTTCGGATCCTGCGAGGTTCCGCATCTAGCAAATCCATGCGCATTGATGTCGAGGCGCCTAAGCCGCATTCTTCGCGCATACATTTTATATAAACAGCAACACTCGCACGAGATTACATACTTCGACTCGAGTGGCAAAAGGAATCCTCTAAACCCCATATTGCATCATGCCAAACTTGGTGTGCCATCGTAGCATCACAATAGCCGGGAGGAACCAGCTGCCAGTGGCCAGATTGTTAACACCACCTTCATCACCAATCATAAGACAACAGCTCCCTTCACCATTCGCCCGTGTCCCCGGGCACGGCCTGCACAATGGAGGACCCTGAAGATCACGACGCAGTTGTAGCCGTATGTACATGTGTGGGAACTCTTGCCTTGAATTTACAACTCCTCAGCCAATACCTTTGCTCCTTTCCCGTTAGCCAGCTGTGGACTGTCCAACGAGGCCCCCTGTCTACTAGCCAAATCCACCAACCTAACTAAATAAGCCGCCGGCCATCAACCGACGTCATAAGGTGGCCACCTTCAGCTGTGTCGTCATTGGGCGGAGCGCGCAGCCTAATCCATTGGATCGGTTCTGACTTTCATTTATGAGCCAACGAGCCGCGAGCCTCTTAACTGATAACGCCAAGGCTCATACTGATGCTGGGCTTACCTTCCATTGAAGGTTCTGTTGACCTGGATGCCAATTGCAAGTGCCAGATTCGTTTCCATCCCACCCCTCCTCCCTTAATGATCTTGCGCTCCCACTCCGTGCAATAGTCATCTTGCCGGAGGCGTACCCGGGAGGGGAGGATGTGACCAGGAAGCGAGGAAACCTGCTTCATCGCGTTCTATGCGGTGGAATAATGACGACAAGTTTTGGCAAGTGAGATTTTCACATGATTTTAGCAACGCGGTACCATGATTGCTATTGTGTAGCGAGGGAACTCTGGCCGCCGCAAATCTCTAAGCTCGTCCCAATTTGGCCAATGGAGTTTCTATCCGAAGTCCATATTTTGACTCAAGTGAGGTTCCGCACCGCTGGACACATCGGGCCTTCGGTCGATTGCATTTACCAGTTTAGAAGAACCACAACCACAGTACCGAAAGTATACATGTCTCGCTACGCATAGGTGCTGGCATTGCCGTTTCAGGGTTACCTCGTAACCACATATTGCACTGGGCGATCGTTGGCCATAAGAAGAGGTTATTGACGTGAAATACTGTCATCTGAGCCTCAGTCTTCATTCTTATTGCTGCTGGTTGACGATTCCAACCTTGAGCAATAGAGCGACGTAACCTTCTCCAAATACAAAACAGGCTCTTGTCGTACAGTGAATAAAATGATAGAACAGCTGTGTGAGCCAGTCCGCTGGCACCATTAGTAACACGCTTCCTCATTTACTGTACCCCATAATAGGTAGGAAAAACCACCCGGAGTCAAGACTAGCATGCCCCAAGCCAACCTAGGAAGGGATCGTACCTCATCCACGGGCATCCACCAGTCCACTCTACCACTAGAGAACAAAAGAATAAAGTAAGAGAAATTCGCATGCGCTAAACCTGCATACCAGAGTGGTGTCGTAACAACGAGCGTGTTTCATGTTTGGAGGGGACTGCCGCGAGGGGTTCGAGGACAAGATATCAAGCGATGGACGATCAGGCTCAAACAGGCATCTTGTCGAAGTCCTCTTTTCGCAAGTTATTTTGGCGACTTGCGTGTTGCATCCCTCCTCTTCCTAGTAAGTTATCCTCGCCCATGGCCTATCCTGAGAAGAGTGGGCAAAGGAGGCAAAGGACGCTTCCGAATACAGCCAGGCACTTCCCTCAAGAGCGACTGTTGTTACCGACTGGGTGGCAGTGTTCTTCGCAGTCTCAGAGGCCGAGCCCATACCTAAGAAGATCGTCACGAAATCCCCGCCTCCCGCTCAGCAGCGGAGTCGGCTTCGAGCCGAACTTACGCGCTAGACTACCTGGTAACTACATCATACACAACGGCATTGGGTAGGTAGGAATTTTTCTCCCAAAGCAAGAAATATATCTTTATGTTGTAAAAAAAGAAATAAAGTAAAAAAAGAAAAGAAAAGAACGGGCTAACCGAGGTAGGCGAAGTATAAATATATATATAAAATCAGCCCATTCGTAAGCAAGCATGGCGGAGGTCTCGGTATTGGCGCGCGATGGATGCTGATGACGAAGAGCTAGTTATACTAGTCCCGACCACGAACAACTTCGGGACACTCGATTCGGAATACCTACTGTATATATACACAACACAACAATAAAGAAGGGTCCTGTCCTGGGACGAGAATCGCCTGGCTCTCCGTTTCGCGGTCGTGAGAATGCTTCGTTATGCCCACCGGGATGGGCTGCATGTTATATATAATATTCACTCGGCAACAATCATTCCAACTCCAATATTAGATAGAGAATGAGAGACATCAATATACCTTTTGAATTTCCGTACTACCAACTTTTTCTCTTTAAGAAAAACTATCCAGTCCTATAATGCAGTTCTTCTATATCCCTTTCCTCGTAGCAGTAGCTGCTGCTGCTGTAGTACAAAAACCAAATCCTAATGCGCCGTTACCGACCCGTATTACGCGAGACGACGCAACCAACGTAAACGTACCCAGGGCAGTTCATACAGGAGTAAGTAATAATAATACATGACAACTGATTACTTACGGTTAAGACTACTAATGCCTTAATAGTACTGCACGACGGGTACCAGTGGCGCTGGCCTTGGTACGACAGGTGGCGGTGGCCGTGGCACGTGCCATGTCAGAGCCTGGAACGGCTGGAACTGGTATGAATACGATGTAACGTGCGGTGACGCTCATAGGGTAAGTCCTGCTAGATCGACCCGGCAAGAGCTTATATGCTAAATAATAGGTAGTGCAAAAAGGATAATAATTGGTGCTCTCATTCTGATACACAGGACACCGTTGTCTGCCAATAAGTTGGATATATCACGGCCGGGAGGGGGCTTTTGACGTATTCCACGTGCGCCCTGAACGGGGGAAGAGAAATAGAGAAATAGAGAAAGAGAAAGAGAAAGAGAGGGTCCATGTTATATATATAAGCACACCAGAATTCTAGGTTATGTAGTAGTGTTAAGCTCGGTACTTATAGCTAAGGCAAATTTTGGTGATACTAGATGTATATTAGTTAGTCCATTGCGTTTCCTGATCGGCCACCTCTCGTTGATATTTATGGAGGTGCTTGCTTTACGGCAGTTAATCAGATCCTATGTACTTACCCTCCAAGTGCCGTACGCGGCTGGGACCACCCACCGGGATTCACACAAGGAAGAGGAGGAGGAGGAGGAGGAGGACAAAGAAGGAAGGGGGGGAAAATGGACAGACAGATACTTACCCCGGTCGGATCTTGTGGGTGCGTGCGTGCTCCAGATCCAATGTGAAATAAAAAATACATACATACTACCTAGACGGCCAGCCAGCTGCGACCCGTTGTTATTGTACATAAAAGTAGGCAGAACTTGAATACTACATACTACGTATGTAGGAATAGGAATAATGGGTTGATATCACTATTTACACCGACCGCGTCTACTAGTATTCCTATACATATGAATAGGTATGTATGGATATATGTATATATAGATAGAAAGCACGTGCTATGATTAGAAAACGATGTCACTTGCCTTACTAATGGAACAACCCAGTGTCATGGAACAAGGCACAGACTTGAAACGGTTACCACCACATTGTGCGAGTACAGAGTGGTGGTAGCGGTGGTAGTGGTGGTGGGTGGGTTGGCTGGTTAATCAAGTCGCGGGAACAACCACGTGAATGGATGGATGTGCGGGCCGAACCACATGTGTCCGTCTGTTTGGTTTAGAATAAAGACAACATTTTTTATATCGACAATTAGATTACACAGACAGTAGCGAATGTAGGCTTCCCGCCAGGAGACACAAATACCTACTATGGTGTGTGCCCCCCGGCTAGGAATAAGTGCTCTGCCTTTTTCCAGGGGTATATGCGTAGCATGGTTAATAGTACAAGATGGTTGTCTTCTCCCCCTTTGCTCCTTGGCCCTCCCGCGCCCCCCGTTCTCCGCTCCTCAGGGTGCTGCTGTCGCCAGGACGCCGAGAAAAACCAAAAACAAGAGACAACGGCCCGGTTAACTGCCACCCCTCGATAATGTAAAACGAATGCATGTGATGATCACCCCTTGCCCGTAAAGCCCCTGTATAACCTGAACGCCGGTTGTGAGGGTATCTCCTCGGGGGAGGAAAAAAAAACAAACAAAAAACAGACAAAGCAGTTCCAAACCCCAGATATGTGTCGATGTGTGGCCAAACCCCAACCATTCGGAGGCCACGAGCGATGGTAGCGAAGAGAAGACAACATATGCCGTGAAATGAGCCCACCCAAAATCTATAACAGCTCGTTCGTGCTCCCGACGCTTCAAAATGATTCTCTCGGATATCACTCCCAAAAGCAGCGCAAACAGATTTCGATGATATATGCCGTTCGTACTCAGACACATTAACTTGCAACCACCGACCCTTTTTGTTTTTTTCTGCAAGCATCTAGCCCGGATGATAAAAACAAGATGCTGGCGATTAGTCTCCTCTAAAACCCATGAGACCAGTTTGACGTGACTTGACATGAGGTATCCGCATAACAAGAACCAATCGTTAAGAGTCTAAATCGTAATCTTGCGCAAAACCGCACATACTTCACAATCAATCGTCGAGTTTCTTCTATTTTATTTTCTTCTTCTTCTTTCTAGTCGGAATGATCATCGTGGTGATCTTCGGACCCGGCGTCCGACTTGGCGTCATTCTTGTGTACTTTCCGGTGCCGTCGAAGGTTCGAGACAACAGAGAAGTGTCTCCCACACCCCTCGACTTCACAGCAGAAAGCTACAGTATTATCAGCATGTGGACTCGGCTTACAATACGCTCATGCCAATTTTCAACTCACGCTTCTCGCCAGTGTGGCTATACATGTGGGTTTGTAATGAACTTGGTCGGGTAAAGCGCTTGTCGCAGACTTTGCACTTATGTTTCTTCTGAGTGCTCGATGACACTTTCGAGCTAAACTGCCCCATCATTGATTGCGGAGCGGGAGGAGGTTGAGTCATTAGGTTAGGCCGGGGTAACGTTCGGGATGTGACAGATTCGATATCAGAGCCTGCGGTCGAGTAGTCGCTAACCGACGAATCAACTGACCCAGCGTAGTAACCACTGCCGTAATTGCTTGCCGAGGATATAGACGAGCTGGTAGAATGTGTCGAGGGGAATCCATACGAGTCCGAGGATCCTCTGCCTCGGCTCCCCGGGGGATATATGGCTCGAGGCGTCTCCTGGCTCATGGCCAACATACCTTGTCCAGCATCCAGCGCGTCGGCGAAACTCCTCCGATCGTCGTTCGGAACACCTCTGTGATTTACGTCAACTAATGAGTTCCGATGAGAGCGAGGCGAATCGGCTGATCCAGTGTCGATCATTGAGGAAACTGATGAATGGGAATACCTTCGGTGGTCGCCTTCTGGTGCAAGAGCGAATGCGGAGCGCATAGGTGCCGCTGCGTAGCCGGACACGCCGTCATAAGAACTCGGTGAGGCGGAGTACGGCGCATTGACCGGGGAGGCCGATGCGGCTGTCGCATACGACGGTTCTCCGTATGCGGCCGACGAAGTTTGCATTCGATTCAGATTTAAGAGATCTTGGGGCATATTGAGTAAGTCCTGTTGTCCATAGACGTCCGGCAAGAGAGTGCTACCTGCTGAAGATGCTGTCACCGGGATGCTTCCATACGATGCCATTGAGGCACTGCTATTGGGGCTTGTCCTGGCGGCATGCTGCTTGGCCATAGAGTCGAGGCCACCCAAGTTGGCACTGAGCCCTTGCGAATACATTCCCTGATTACCATGCTGACCGGACGAGCCCGAGGCCCACGGATTGGTGAAGTGCGGAGGATTCGAGTACGAAGACATGTGATCGAAGTTAAGGGCCCCGAGTCGCGATTGATTGTCAAGAGTCATAGTCATCTTTGACGCAATATAATGAGAAAGAGAAGGGGCGAGGTTGGAAGGATGAGGCTTTCCAACACTTCGGCTTGGCTCCTATTCCCCCTGGGTACACAAGAGAGATGGATAGTAGTCCGGATTAGTTCGCTGATCAGATGCGGGATCCCGAAGGAGACAGATTCGTGTCACCTTGCCGAGACGGTGACTTGTCTTTCCAGTGAAGAAGGACCGTCACGAGTTGCGGAGGGGGGATCAGCGAGCCTTAAGTGTGTTTGGCAGCCCTCTCAGGATGTATGCGACCAGGGAACCCCGACCGTGGCACGAAGGTACACGCTGATGCCTGTCGGTACTTCCAAACCAAACCACCCAAATTCGTCTGAAGCTTAATGCTCTCCGGTAATTGGGACAGGTGGAGCTAGGTGCTAGGCCCTGCAGTGAAGTCCAATGACGACGGTGAAGAGATTGATCGACAACCCAAATGTCCCGTGCTAAAGTAGTAGGCGGAGGCAGGGTCGGACACACTTGGCTGACTGGTACAAATAGTAGGCTGGTAAGGTGCCGTAGAGAGCAGACGATACTGTAGGATATGATATTGGAACAGACAGGAGCCGGGGGACTGAAATTTGAAAAGACGGTGTCCAATTTGACAGCAACCGTTTTAGGTCTTGACTGACCATCAGAGTGTGGAGTTCGGTGGCTCGTTTCAAGACCGAAGAGTAGAAGATCAGCAGCGGCCAGATATCCGGGGAGATCAGATGTATGTATGTAGGTACGTATAAGTTGACTGGTAATCCAAGACTTGCAGGTAAAACAACAACACGACGGCCACGACGACGACGACGACGACGACGACGACGACGACGACGACGACGATGACGATCTATAGTCTAGTACTAATCTTTTTCCTCTCTTTGCTTTTCAATGGTGACGGCGTTGGCGCCGTACTAGTTGCCGTCTTTGTTGTAGTGATATATGTAGTAAGGTGATATGATATACATACGTTGTGTAGGTGGTGAGTAGGGGTTGACAAGCAGGGCAGGAGGAGGCAGGCCTTTACATAAATTGTGCCTCGCTTCAAGCCAGAGGAATATCTGGGTGTGTGATGAGAGTGGCCAGCCAGTACGTCAACTGGCAGCATTGGCCAGTTGAATAGTCCGGACAGGGCGACGTTGCAGGGGATTTCAACGCCGGCTTGTGGTCAAGTAGTAGGTAGGGTATCAGGGTCTTTCTAACCACAATGGACGACGATAATGGGGGCAAGTGGGACAAGAGACACAGGGATAATAAAATAATACATATACATACATACATACATACATGCATACATACACACACACACACACACACACACATACATACATAGCAGTATGTAGTAGAGGCGAAAACGACGAGGTACGGAGAATGCCACAGAGTGAAAATGATGGAGAGGGTGGATATGACAGGGTTGATTCGAGGTAATAACAAGGGTCTGACGTTAAGACTACGGGGGGTGTCGGGTGTGGTGTTGCTAGCGCAGGAAACTAGGTACTAGTATGAGCTAGTAGTGTACTGCGTATATGGGCACTACACGTACTATGGTAGACGTCTAGGGGGGGCCCCTGTCACTCGAGAGAGTGTTGACTTTATTTGTTTTGACAGCTTGTTCCTTTCGGGTACCGCAGCAATTATGTGCAATACTATGTATGTTATGTAAGTGCAATAAGTACTGCTAGTACTACTATCAAAAGGCTTGTTCTTAGCTGACGCCACTGATGCGGAGGATGGGAAGGATGGGGCCCTGCCGTCATGCAGGGTCTGAAAGGAGCACAACGCCAAGGTGCCTAGGTTATTTCTTTCTCCCGAGCCCATTCACACTTGAACTGACAAAAAGGCTCCGATTATATTATATAATACGGTATTATTTTGCGACGACTTGAGAGTTGGAAACCTCGTGTTACGGCAGAAGAACGAACACTCGACTCTAGGTAGTCGTACATTGCTCAGTTACAACATCTCTACATATCGGAATATACACAGAAGGTACTTGACTAGTTCGACTAATTTCCCACCTAACCATTCTGTTTTTCTGGTGGGAAAGAATGGGGCTAGAAAAAATCGCAGCTGGGGAGGAACCCTTGGCAAAGTTCATGTTTCCCTACGTCATGGGGTGTGTATTTAGGCGGCAGGTAGTAAGACAAGGGCAGTCGAATTGTCCCCACACGGAGTGGATTCTCTTTGAAGTGAGCACAGGGAGGTATCTGTATTTTGTAATGTACACACCTGCGTCTGTATGTACTACCTCCCAATTATCCAAGACACGACATCATTGAGCTATATCCACCATACGACGGAGTTCACTGTCCCGGTATCAAGGGATGATGAATCAGTAAGAAAAGCTCCATGGGCCTCAAAGCTCTTATCAACCAACCCTTCTTCACTCCGACACAGGATCAATTCAATACACAGGGTCGATTCACCCTGTGAAGTGTCTATATATCCTCTTCTACTATGGAAGGCTACTGCGACGGTTCTTGATTGCAGCCCGGGCAGCGTATGTTGATTGGTAGCAGTGGAGCGGCCTTCAGCCGACGTCTTGGCTTCTGACCTACCTCTTACCTCTCTCCCTCTCCCTACCTCTTGCAATTATTTATGGCCGAGCAACTCAAATGGAATGAATTGGCCAGAGGAATGGCAACGGAACAGAGGTTTTAAAACAATGTAAACGGGATGAAACCAAGGGTTGCATGTATGACGATATCCTCGAGCCAGTCGGACCAGCTCCCCAAACATCGAAGCTAATAATAAGTGATACCGCCTCGGGAGAGTTGCAATTACTGCTCGGGGTTCACGTCGCTGACGTCGCTGACGTCGCTGCTGAGCTTTCGCACAAGGGATAACAAGCGAAGGAAGACCTGTGCGAACATGGCGATGGGGACGAGCCCCTTCTTTCGCATCTTACATGACATGAGGGTTCCTTGGGACTCAATTATCAGGCTAACAATTATGGTATGTATGGAGCCGGCTGGTGAGTGGGCGGGTGGGCATCGCAGGATACTGTTACATACCTAGTTGATGTAGACTATGTACCGTGCCGTACGCATGGCTCTCCGGTGCCCCTGTAAGCGTGATAGGAACCTCGAGCTGCTGTGATAGTTCTGAATCGTATACATACGTAGTTTGCATACCTTGTTGGCAGTTGAAGATGCTTCAAAATCGTTCATATGTAGTTTGTAGTGAATGAGACAATATTTAGCGTGAGACTGTTGTCTCTTAACAGTATTAGCAACGACTACGGAATTAGTCCGAACGTTCGTCATTGTCTTCAACGTTGCCGGTACGTACTCTGTAGAGGATTTCCAAGAGGCGTATGATTAGGGCTCCATCTGATTGGTTTGGCATTGCTTGGTATGAAAAGCTTAGACTTCACCATTATGGAAATACACAAACGGTTGCACAAGCCAGCAGGAAACGAAATAATTTAGATGATAACAACGTAAGATTATACCGTAGTCACGTCAGTAGACTCTTATAATACCCTGTAATGTTATTTGAACAAAATTTTAGATTGGTCATTTATTATATATCAAAAATTATCCAAGCCAAGTCTATTGTCAAAGCCACATGACTATTAGTTTCCCACTTGGTAGTTTAGCTCTTAGGTCAGTTGGATCAAGTATGTATATGTGTATGTATCATCTCCATTCTCGGGTTTATCTTGCTTGACTCGACAACCCTTAACCAATCAATAACGACCTTTGGATATCTACATGTATCGAAAAGATCTTTCAGACAAACCACCGTCAATAGAGAAGCAAGTGAAGACGCCGAGATGATAAGGATAATGAGAGTTGAGGATACCACCCTCTGTAGGTACGAAAGCATGGCATCTACAGCCTCAAGTAACACACCAACCAACCATTTGGAGGTCATGCTATATGTAGATGCTAAGAAATACTGTATTTCCTATTCAAGTCTTATTAGGCTCGAAGGTCTCTGAATCCCCACGATGGCTGATGTATGTACTATATGTACATATCAGAAAAGCGGCAGGGCGCCCCGGGCAAACCTTCGGTCGTTTATTGGAACATTGAATCAGCCACCTTGAGCCTAAGATCCAGGTCCGTGGCTCCACGCAAATTGAAAACGCCATCAGCATTCTCAAGCATTGCATTGCCGAAAAGATCTACCAACATGGCGCGGATGGAGCCGTACGGCGCACAGAAACCGGCCATAGAGTATGTAGAGCTGTAAGCCATCGTCGTGAGGGTGGGGGGCCACCGAGCCCGACCTTGCCGTACGATCTAACGAGGTCATCACGACCTATGTACTTACATATATCAAGCGGTTTCTAGGTGAGTCGTCAAAGCCCAATTCCATAATCTCAAGAAGACTCGTAAGTTCTGAGGGCCACGATGCATGACACTTGAAGTCGAATGAGACCACTGACATCCGCATCTCTCCTCGGAGATTCCCCCCAGACTCCAGAGTAACAATACCCACATTATTTCCCTTCATACACGTGGGTAAATCTTCTAGTTTGTCGGAACGGTTATCTTGTATCACGTCTGATGCATCCTGGAGATAGTCAACTCTTGCGATTCCGTGATTGCTGGCTCATGTTGGTGAATCGTGAGAGGAAGACCGTTGCAATCGCCTCATGGATGCTCACTTAGTTCAATAGACCCTGCATTATCGTGGTCACATCCAGTCAACCAGGTTACATTGGATGCCGCAAAGATGGCTATTGCCGTACGAGCAGTCACTGCCTGCATATCCAATTTGATCCCACAGACTACCACTTAAGCATTCATCTCCCTTGAGAAGGCTCTATACCGTTTTGGACTTCGAGCCATTAAGGCTATGCCGAATGGCGTAAAACGAGGTTCGGGCCTGTGTTTCCCGGCTTCTCGCTGCTCATTGTGACAGAAACTTACGCATATTTCCTCGGGTAGATTATCACGAGTCGTCAGTTCATCGACTTACAGCGATGTTGATGCAAGTCAAGAGAATCGATAGTGGTATGTATCTATCGATATTAACATGACCCCTGGCACATCATTAGATTCCCGAGGCGCTGTTGGCGATCACGGACATGGGACATGTCAACGGCATTTGCTGAAGCCACCGGCCCACATTGTACCTTATCCAGATGCTGAAGTTTACCTATGTATTATTGCCGTATATATGGTACAAAGTATTAGGACGGCGTATTGCGTCGACATCTCACGAAACACAGATCTAAACTAGCCCACTTTGAGATCGGATATCTAGCTACATACCGGCACATACTGCTATGTATGTAGTTCGGCAACTACTTCAATAGGCAGTATGTAAGTGAGATGTCATTCCATCTCGGATTAGGTGAACCACTGCCATCTATGTATGTATGTATACCAATATGCCCCCAGTGATATCGTTTTAACAGATAAGGCTCCGGACAAAACTCAGGTTCAAGGGAAAAAATGGAAAGACAGACCCCTTTCCTGACGGCCAGCGCGCGTCTCCATGAGACCTCCTTTTCTCCTACATACATACGTAGTGAGTGGGTGAGACTATGTTGAAATCCGCAGACATTGATTCTGCTGTCGAAGCTCGATGATGTCGGTTTCAATATCCAGACTTTCGGAAGGCTACAAATGGAGTATCCCTCAAATTGCGCAGGAGTCACGAACATCCACCAACCGTCCAGTCAGCTGTCGCCAAGGAGCTAGGGTGTGTCGCAGATTGTTGGATTCGACTGGCATTCCCCAAAAGCTACATACATTAGCGTAGAGAGTTGGGTGGATAGAGAGACGATCTTATCTCTTTCCAGAAAAAACTATAAGAGCTACGTAGTTAGCTCAACTCCCCCCCCCAATCCTGTCCCTGGCGCGCCATTCGACGAACAGACCAAGAGACAGTGTCTCCTGTTTACTGCGTATTAACCCAGTATTGGTTATGTATGTAGGTAGGTATGTGGCTATTTACCATATCTCATTCACTCACTCACTCACCCACTCACTCACTACATACATACCTAGGTAACCCTTACCTCCACCTCCGCGCCCGCGCCTCTTTTATGTTTTGGCATCGTGAGCGTGGGCAGCCTTTTAATTAGAGCGAGGAAGAGCCGCCCGCTCGGCGCGTGAAACAAGGGACGAGCTTAAATGACTGCCGAAATACGCCAACGCCAGTTCCCATTAACGCCCGCGCGCACGGCAATATCCCTGAGGGCTCTACTACGCAACAAATCCAGCGGCCGAGATGCTTGCTTGCTCGCTCGCTCGCCACGCCTTATTACGTATGTATACCGTGGCATTACAGGCTTACTGTGCAAGACACCAATGTTGTTGTTGTTGTTGTTGTGGGCTCCGGGCTGTGGGCTACGATATCTACATAAGGCTAGGTATGTACTAGTAATGTTAGGTAGGTATGGGCCACAAGCAGTGGGTTGTGGAAGAGCCTTCGAAGGCTTTCGGGCTGTGTGAGGTCAGATCAGACCAGGTCAGGTCAGGTCGCAAGGAATTTAGTAAACAAACGCACCCACCACGCCGCCGACTCCGAACTGTCCCGGTTGATGGAGTGGTCGCCGACTATTAGTAACATAAAATGTGGGCGAAAAGGTGCCATTCTTAAATTTCCCTCTGCGTATGTACATACTGTATGTCAGCATCCCCGAGGTGAAAAGGTAATACACTTTCGTATAGTATTATTGTTATTATTATTATTACCGCGCAAGGATTCAAAGAAAATATGCAGAGTATTGTTATTGCAGGCTCACACTACTCAATTCTATGTATCTATCTATATCGGTTATATCATTTTCGTCTTTTTTTCTCTTCTTTTTTTTTCTCTCGCGATGCTTCACCGGACATATCCGAATACGCCATCCCCACCGTCCACCAACGTGACAGTCTGATGCCTCTATGTATGGGTATAGTATTCCCCCAAAACTCTGATTATTGAAGAGACCGTCAGGTGGGAAGCCGACTACGGCTCCCACCCGATCCAGCCCGAACAAATAGTAAGTACTTGGTTAGGCCCCCGAATCATGTATGCACGCAGTATGTAAGATTGTGTGCTAGTATTAGATAAATGAGACTTCAACGAAGACAGCCTAGCCTATAACATTTCCCAAGTCCACCCGGAATTGAGGCACTATACGAGTAGTTGAAGGAACCGAACCTTACAGCGTACCTAGTCTTCTTTTTTCTTCTTCTTGGCATCCCGGAGTTCTTCCCGTCGTCGTGATGGCTTCCATCCTATTCGTGCTGTATGTCTCTCAGCTACTTACCCGGGGCTACCTATGTTCAGTTTTTCTTTCTTTTCTTCTTTCTTTTTGGTACCGAATATTGACCGCAGAGGCCCCGGAGGCTAATCAATACTTCTGCGCTATCGTAACAGTTTGATTAGAGTATTTTATCCAGACGCATCTTTCAATTGAGCGCCCCCCTGACGACCATTTCCAATGCTACTACATACGAAGCAAGACTGGTTGGTTGGTCTCCTGGTCTCTCTCACTCTCTGTTCCTGGTAGTTTATTTACTGCTATGTATGAACTTTGTTGAGTACCGTGGTAGATGCGGCCGACGCTGTGATTGGATTGGGATTACGCATGTATGTACTGCAAGTATGTATGTACTTGGAATGGGTGTGTTGATATGTATTTTAACTCTTTAAGAAGCATGTACCCCTTGGTTGCACATAATTACGTTCCAGCGCATGTGCAAGTAGATGCCAAGAGCCACCTACTGCATGTATTCAGCAACGAACTCTTTTCCACGTGACGGTGTGGTGCACCATCCCGCCAGCCTGCCTACTACCTGCTCTCATTGAACTGCTCGAGCTTCGTGTATACATGCGTAAGTATGTAGAGAACGTTGAGTATGACTGGAGGTAGTGAACCGCCACATATATATGCATACATATAAGGTATCATAATCATACCCACAGAATCTGTCTACCCAGAACGCGTCTTGAGCTTTCGATCTGTCTGCTATCCCTTAGTCCGCCACGCATCCAACTCTATATTTGGTAGACCATCTAGTTACATAGTATCTACTCCGTAAGGCCACTACCTTCGGGTCAAGCTTTATTGATCTCGGAATCACGCCTTTTCATCGTCGTATCCCTCCTCGAATCGGGGACGAAGGACGCAGTCGATAAAGCGTAAATAACGGCACTTCTGTGTTCATCGCCTAGGCAATGTATGAGTTTAATTAAGCCAGTCCTAAAACTGCAGACGAACAGGCTCGGCCAACGTCGAGAAGCACTATCGAAACGACGTTATGGAGGACTTGGCACCATGTCAGTTCGTGTAGGCGCGTTGAGTGTATGGGGGTTAATTTATATATGCCCATCGGCAAATATGCAGCTCGCGCCAGCCAGCCGTTACACTTAGGCAGTTATTATATGCACGCCGTTCGTCCTCGTGGGAGGTACATGTGAGGCTGCCCCTATCACACATGGCATCGTACTCTTCCAGGCAGTTGGGGGACAGGCCCGGGGTCAACGACGGCTCCGACTAAACCAACGCTGGGATTATTCTTGCCATTGACGGCATATCAAACGACATAGCCTTGAGGCCAGCTCGCTGAAAATTGCCAGGCCAGACTGAGCGCTTGGAAACGTTCATCCTCAAGATCCCCCTATGTACCTAGTCTCTTTGAATCACTCGAAACTGAGAGTTTCTAGTTCTTTTTCTTGTGTCGCGGCAAACAATCGATTGTTCAACTGCGCAATGATTAGTCTACTTGGGAAGACACTTCGTGCTTATAATATAGATGTTTTCGAATGGTTAAATTCATAGATAGGGCTTGGATCTGTTGGTTGGCAAGTTCGTCACGACAAGCATCGACGCTCTTGGAGCGATACCGAGGACTTTGGGGCGCTTCATTGGCATAGTTGTTGTACTTATCGTAGTTGATACTGTATATACTTACATATTCAAGATGTACGAAGCCTTTCCAGCTTTCCAACTTTTTTACTTCATTAGATCTTACGTACCAACCGGGGAGGATGGACTGCCGAAGACTCTTTCTCCCTCTCTACGTGAATATTGTACCTTATAACAGCGAGCAGGCTTGGTTTTGGATTGAGAATTCTCCCATCTCACCTAAAAATCCTTCAAGAACTAGTACCGTTTCTTCTGTCAGAGCACATCTCCTATTGCTATGATGCCGGTCATCATGCTTATCTGTGAAAGCACATTTGATGCCCTGAAGAAAAGCGGACATACAAGTTTGGATGGATTTTTTTCCTGTCATTGGGATCACATGGTAAGTATCATATTGGCGGAGGATATCATAGCATTCGGAATCACATTTATGGCAGGGCTAGTTCGAGGAGACTAAATGGTACCCTGCGAAGGATACACTCGAGTTTCAAGATAATTGATCGTGATGAAGGTTTGTTCAGACACGTGAGGATATATAACACCATTGGATGACTCTTATACCAAATTAAGCAGTAGTATCTACGATGTGTTGGTCTAAGTAGATAACGTATTATATATGATAATAGGAAATATGTTGCCTTTCACAGGTCTATGTGAGGCACAGAGCCCCAGCTCTAATATGGCACCTGATTTCAAGTAGTACTCTTAGCAATATGGTTCTCACTTCCAATCTATTGCCACGGGTATTTGCATAGTTGAAATTTGGTCACATGCTCAGTTTGCGGATTCCAGCAACCATGCTCTTGGACCGAGTTAGGAGATAGGGGGATGAGTGTTCAATTAGCCAAGCCCCTATAAGTGGTACTACTTGATCGACAGTTAGACGTATATCCTAGGCGAATATATAGCGATAATATCTATGGTCTTAGTAGTAGCAGCTAGTTGCACACAATTAGTCTCGAGACAGAGTGACAGAGTGCAGCCCATAGCGAGTGTAAGCTTGACATATGTCTGCTATGCTATGGTTTTGGTTGACAGGTCACCCGCCGTATTAATTTCGTCGTCTCTACCATCCTTGTGCAGCCACTCCCTGATCTGCATATATGTGATCTGAATAATAGGCTAGGTTATGACTTCAGATAAGAACTATATGGCTCTGCTGTTGACTTAAACTTCCGAGGACGTAGCGACATCAGCCACATTACAAGAATAGCGTACACACTACTTACTTAAGAAGCACTTAAGACGGCTAATCATTATTACTTCTCGGAAATAGACGTATATACATTACTAGAGGTCGCGGGACTAGCGTATATGCCACATTTCCGTCAATACGCCATCTTACTGAACATATGATCGTGACACCAACCCCTCTCAGTCGTAAACCAGTATAAGGACCTTCTATCCATGTAGATAGAACGGAGGTTTCTTCATGCAGCTCCAGATGAGATGCTTAATACACTATGGGACTTGTGGTTTGTTACACCACCAACAACAAAGAATGAATTGGGAATATAGACTCGAACGATGGATTAGTCGTTATTACACGGTGCTCATACAACCTAAGCATCGAGACGGCCAGGATATTATAATAAGACATCATTCCCTTTCAGATAGCATCAATGGGGGATTAGGATGGCAAGATATGATGTATCAAGGGGTGGGAATAGTCACTTTTTTGTAGGATCAGGAATTGCTGTGTAGTGTTCACCCCCTTGGCTCAAGGGACGAGGAGCGATTTGCAGAAACTCTACATGTATCGAGGATGCTAAGATACGAGCGATTGCCGTAGGTAGGGTTAAGGGTTCGTTCGAAGTCCGATTCAGAACACCACTCGCTCATCTTATTCTGTTCGAGCTTCTAAACATCGCCTTGCTCAGCCCCTCGACTCTCAAGCTCATCTATTCTTATTCATGCATGAGATTTCGGTACATACAATGATGCTTTCTGGGTTCTACAGGTGCGATATCTTCCAGAGCCTCTTGGTTGGGCAACTTTATATCGATGTAGAGATCATGAGGAAGGAAATTTAGCCACTGAGTAAAGGGTGCTGGGCCAAAACCTTGAAGATAACAGATGCGGTAAATCCCTAGATAGAGGCCGCATTGGTAAGCCAACCAAAAGGGATACGAGGTCATTGATCTGATTCATAGTCTTTGCGCAGATGATAACGAGAGCGTGAACAGGCTTGATGACGCGTTTTTGAGGATGGTCGGCTTAGACACATAGAGGTTGGCTCACTTAGCACATGACTTCCGCAAACTTTCATCGCCTATCGGTTTTGGTATATCTTCATCCGTGTCATGGCTCTGACTACCTGCAATGAAGAGACGGTCTAAACTACTATATTAATACGTTCAGTTATGAGATGGCCTGATATTAATCTAGATGTATTTTACTATTGCAGACCCAACGGCCTATGCTCAACCTCGCGTTCTTCGTCTCTTCCCGGTAGCAAGTTCTGATTTAGCAGAGAGATGTTCTTCAACTTTGATCGTATCCACCGTCGCAATCTGGCGCTTTCGGAGACGAGCGACAGGTTCACTGGAAACAAGCTCCTCCTTAATTTCGACCTTGATGTCAACTGCACCATCAGGCTTGCCGGCCGCCTGTTCTGAAAATGATCTCAGATTCGCCGTAAAAAGCACAGACTGGGCCCATCCCGCCTGTTGGCCCCAAATCTTCCGAAAGTGGTCGCCGACAGAATCATACATGACTTTGGAAAACGTCTTGGTCTTGGTCTTTCCAAACTTATAATCCCTCTGCGCGATTTGCCACACGTGCGTATCGACCGGAACCGCCTCGCCCCAACCTAAACCCATCAGGCAGACACAGTCTGCAACTTTCGGTCCAACGCCGGAGAGTAGAAGTAGTTGCTCATGTGCATGTCTGTAAGTAGGGGGCTCGACGTCCTCGGCTCGCCGTGTTAGAGGCCATCCTGGGTTTTCAGGATTCGTGAGGCTCTCAAGCCATGCTGCTGGCTTGTCCTGAGAGACGATGCGGGCCGTTTCGGCAATGTACTTGGCTCTATAGCCGAACCCCAGTTCTCTGAGATGAGCTTCTACCTTTTTCCCTGTTAGAGCCTGTGGAGTGGGAAAGTCGTAAAAAGCGTCGCTTCCAATGTGCCCAATCAATGGGCCATAATAGTTGCAAAGTTTATGGACCTGTTGTGTGTTAGCTTAGGCCGGGTGGCTCGATGGACGGGACTAAAACTAGGCATGGGATAACTCAAATACCATTTGGGAGATACGTGAGATGTTGTTGTTGCTGCTGCAAATAAACCCGATTAAAGTTTCCCATGCATCTTGGTTCAAGATTCGAATCCCAGTAAACTTTGGTGCCTTTTTCCGAAAATTGGGATCTGACTCCGACCATTGGTCATATAAAGCTCCCACTAGAGAGAGACAGGAGTTAGTCGGTGCTACGCTGAGGAGAAATTCCAGGTGCGGTGGAATTATGAATGTATTCCGGCAGCCTACATTTCATGAATAGGGCCCGAAGGGAGGACAAAAGGTACAATGGTTAAGCCGGTTTGGAGGGAGGGAAATCACACATACAGTTATGCTTTAAACTGAAATAGTGTCTGAGAAGTTCCTCGGTGTCATCATGGAAATTGTCTTGGTGGCCCGCTTGGATGAACGATCGAGATGCTGCTGGCAACGGGGCAGTTGTAGGCCAAGTCACCTTATAGTGAAGATGCTCCTTGTCCTGTTTCAGTGATAACAACCTCCCGTGAAGCGCACAGTTCCTAGTTCTATATTCAGTTATGGGATTAATACAATAAATGGGAAACGGATTACCATTCATCATTTATCTTGCGCCAACGAAAAGACTGCCCACAACGAAGGGTTGTGTCTATGCACAATTCCGTCAGGCTTAAGGGGAGCTTTCGCCACTCAGATGTCCTTATTGCAGACATCCTATCTCCCTGATCTACCTATGACTGAAAATATAGAATCAAAGGGAAATGTTGATAGTAAAAAGCGTCTCCTGCTGTTGTACATACAAGATGATCTATTGGTGTAAGTACGTACATGTAGTCCTAATAGGGGACGGCTTGGCGGGTCCTTCTTTTTATCGCATCTGCTATCTCACAATATCTGATAAATGCAAGCTCGCTAAGCTAAGGCTATGTTGGGAATAGTGGAATGGCGCTAGTGCGACAATGGTACCTGGGTACAGACGTCAATCAAGTCCGACCACCCAAAATTTCTATTTTCCAGCCTCGTTGCCGCAGGCCCACCCATTGTCACAGCTCAATCTGAAGCTCGCCATTTTCTTCTCAATTCTTTCGACGTCTTGATTCTATCGTTGCATCATCACGTCGCAATTACTAATTGTTTTTCTTCCTTGATTCACTTTGTTTCGGTCGGCGCAAGTCAAACACAATATCATGAACGGCGATAGCTATTCTGCCCGGGGTAAGGCTTGGCTAATTCTCCTTCTCATCTTTCCCATCCTAGAAACGACAGACTAAGTGATTGCATTCAGATGGCCGCCTTGGCCCATCTCGAGACTATGCCCGCGATGACCGACGAGATCGAGGCGACCGCGGCGATCGACGTGATAGGAGACGGAGCAGATCGCCTCGTCGGTCGCATCGTGATGGTAGGGACGAGGACGCTTATGCTTCGAGCCGCAGCCACCGAGACCGTGAACGGGAAGATCGGTACGGCGGCGGCGGCGGCGGCGGCGGCGGCATGAGAGACCGTAGGGAACGAGAATGGGACCGCGACCGTGGCTCTCGAAGAGACAGTCGACGCGATGACGGTGGCCGACCTCCTCGACGCGGCGACCGTGATTTGTTCGATGACCGGCGTGGTGGCGATAGAAGGGAACGAGGTGATCGAGGTGGTCGCATCGATCGTGGCGACCGTATTGACCGTACTGACCGTGTTGACCGTGATGATCGTGGTGACCGGCTTGATCGATTTAGGGAAGAGGACCTCTTTGCTCAGAATCGCAGAGGTCGGAGTGCCACGCCGCCCAAGAAGAGAGAGCCAACGCCAGACCTCACCAACATTGTCCCTGTTTTAGAGCGCAAAAGGCGCATGACACAGTGGGATATAAAACCTCCTGGCTACGAGAATGTCACTGCCGAACAAGCCAAGTTATCTGGAATGTTCCCTCTGCCAGGTGCTCCACGGCAACAGCCTATGGATCCTACGAAGCTCCAAGCTTTCATGAACCAGCCCGGTGGTGCAGTTAACAGCGCAGCATTGAAGCCTGGGAATTCTAGGCAGAGCAAGAGACTCATTGTGTACAACATTCCTCCCGGCTCGACAGAGGATAGCATCATGGGCTTCTTCAATCTGCAGCTGAATGGGCTCAACGTGGTTGAAAGTACCGATCCTTGCATCCTATGCCAAGTCTCCAAAGACGAGTCCTTCGCGCTTCTTGAATTTAGGCACGCTTCAGAAGCTACCGTCGCCCTCGCGTTGGATGGCATTTCGATGGAGCCGGACGAGCCTATGAACGGCACCTCGAATGGCACCGGGCATGGTCTAAAGATCCGACGGCCGAAAGACTATATCGTACCAGCCATTGCCGATGACACGCCCTATGAGCCCGGGGTGGTGTCTAAGGTTGTGGTTGATACTCCGAATAAGATTAGCATCACGAACCTGCCTCCCTACCTTACTGAAGAACAGGTGATGGAGCTATTGGCATCCTTTGGAGAACTCAAGGCTTTGGTCCTAGTCAAGGATAACGGGACTGAAGAGTCTCGGGTAAGTCATCGTCGATGCTTGAAAGTTATTATGGAACCGCTTTCTAACGTCTTCTAGGGCATTGCTTTTTGTGAATTTGTCGATCCTTCTGCAACGGAGATTGCGATTCAAGGCCTAAACGGTATGGTCATCGGCGATAAGTCCCTCAAAGTACAGAAGGCTAGTATCGGGATTACTCAAGTTGCTGGTGTTGAGATGGGTGTAAACGCGATGTCCATGCTTGCAGGGACTACTGCCAATGATTCAGAGGAGTCACGGGTATTACAGCTGCTCAACATGGTGACCCCGGATGAGTTGATGGATAATGAGGATTACCAGGGTATGCTTTGTTCTATGTTATTCTCCCATCTTGCACGGTATAGATCGCTAATGTGAGCAGAAATCTGCGAAGATGTCCAGGAGGAATGCTCCAAGTTCGGGCAGATCCTAGGACTCAAGGTGCCCAGACCAATTGGAGGCAGCCGCCAATCTGCAGGGGTTGGTAAGATATATGTCAAGTTTGATAGCACCGCGTCTGCAAAGAAGGCTCTCGAAGCACTCGCAGGTCGAAAGTTTGCGGACCGTACCGTCGTTACGACGTACTTCCCGGAGGTGAGGACGTTCATCCTTGAATATTACTGATTAACACTGACCAATTGTGCACAGGAGAACTTCGAGGTTAGTGCGTGGTAAGGGGAAGGGGTTGATGACCACTCCTTTTCATTGGGTACGGCCGTCTGATTATTTGACGGATGGATCAGGCTGAGCTGTCGCATCAGCTCTCGGGAAAACAATTGTATTATGACTTGACCTCTGGTGTGTGCTATCGGAGTGGTATTCTAATCAGACAAATTCACGGCGTCCTTCACAACCGAAACTGCTGATTACTAAGGACCGAGAATTACTAGTAGCTTAGTTTCCTTGAGCCTGTACTAACTCATAGGAGTCAAAATACTCCCTTCGTCGGGCTTTCTGCCTTGACGATGGCTGGAGTAATTCATCTACATAGTATCTGCGTGGTACATCTGCGTCTCCGCTTAGGTATGCACGTGTATTGCTACCTAATAAGATCGAGAGGAATATTTGACTTGATTCTATAACTGATTGCTTGTAATTTGAAACTTGCGTTAATCTGGTAGTTCGGAAACGATGCTCTCGTTGGTTGAGACTTCATGCCAAGTTTGTCCCCAATGTTGTTACATGTCTATCTCCTTATGTCATATGCTTTAATTGCACTTAGAGAAACTAGGCAACATCTGCTACCTATCGAGCAGCTATTAATACATGTAAGCCGGTCCCTTTTGAGGTTCGAGGTCAAAGCCAAATACATCAGTAAAACAACCAACCCATCATGACTACACCATCTATGACGGAATACTTACTTTCAAGCCCCGAGGCCACTCATCTCCACCAGCAAGCGACACAATGCCGGTTTCTCGAGCTCGCAGGCCAAGGCCGCCTCTCTCGTGACGACCTGAGCCAGTGGTTATCGCAGGATCGACTCTATGCCCAGGCTTACATTCGATTTATCGGAGGACTGATTTCTCGAGTCCAGCTGCCAACCCACGCACCCGGCGAGGGCACCGCATGCACCCTGCAATGGCGGGTTTTCTCGTTGCTCCAGGCTGCCCTGTTAGGCGTATCACGGGAACTGCTGTTCTTCGAGGAAACTGCTCGGAAATATGGCCTGGACCTCGCAGCGCTGGGACCCGTGGCTGAAGGAGGGTAAGTCTGGAAATATCCTGAGATATGGCACCGATCCTGTCTTCTTGGATCTGCTATAGTGCTCTGCTGTTTTTACTGGACGCTAATTGACGTATTGCTAGTTCGTTATGTCCCTTTTATGTGTTTGAACTAGTTTTCTGTGTCCTTTCCGCCCCTGGAAACGGCACAGGGCTGGGGATTGAGTGTTTGAATGTTTACATAGGATACTAATACACCATAGGTAACTTGTCTAAGGCGGCATCCACATTTGGACCAAAGAAGAGTACGTTTTGAGGGGCCTTTAACTTCGTATATTTGGCCTGTCTGAAGGGTCGAGCACAAACCCCTATTAGAGATAGTTCTAGAGCTGTGATTCACAAGATATGCTGTTGATACTCCAAAACCTACCAATCACTAACACTCGCCTGAGTACAGCGACGCAGGAGTACATCGACCTCTTCGACTCTTTTACCGCCCAGCCTCGGGGGGACCGGGCTAAGACCCTGATGGACGGCTTGGTGCTTCTCTGGGGTACGGAGAGGGTTTACCTGGACGCGTGGAGCTATGCAAAACGGCAGAATCCCGAACACGAGGATGCAAGCCAGGATCTTGACGGCGGCGCCTTGAGGAAAGAGTTCATTCCCAACTGGACCTCGGAGGAGTTCCACAGCTTCGTGAGGGAATGTCAGGAAGTTGTGGACGCATATGCTGCCAGCCAGAGCGCAGAGACTAAGGAAGCCGTTGATGTCAATGCTACGTCGCTCTTTAGGAAGGTCCTGGTGGTAGAGAAAGCATTCGTATGTGCATTTCAAAGTTATTTCTTATGTATCCTTGTTATCTTTCTTTGTTATTTCCGGAGTTATGGATATAGCATAACTCTCGCTATCGAGACCTATTCTCAGAGACTTACCACGATATTTCTATTTTCTATCACTGACACTAGATGTTATAGTGGCCATCGGTCGATTAAAAGTATGACTGCCAACAGCCCGGCTCTAGGCCAACAGGGCAAAAAAACTATAGTTTTGGTTTCTGATGATATTCTGTGACTAAATATGCTAGGGCGATCCTGTCGCATTCGAAGGAATCAGGTTATTGGACTGGTCAGTAGCTGGTTGTTATCAGGAACTCGGAGCTCTGTCAGAAAACAATGAGTATAGGTGCCGCTTTCCCATAATCCCTAATAAGGTTGTATCCTTGAAGCTGTTGCAATATGAAGCTGCCTAGTATTAACTTGCAATAATTGAGAAGTTATGCTCTATTTGTTGAATAATGGGTACTATGCAGGTAGACACGGTATAAGAGGCTTGTCGTAATGAGAATCCACAGTGAGGACCCGCAAATTACGTTGTTGAGGCAACGCATGAATTTGTGACCAAAACAGTCAACAAGTGCCGGGGTGCCGACCCTGACTTATACACGGAATATTTGTTATTTCAATGCTCCACACCGTCGCATTGCTTTTCTGCTTCTTTTTTCAAGGACAACTAACATTGTAGGGTATCATACAAGAATCGCCATTGTTGTCATTACTTTGATGATAAAAATGGCTGCTGGCGATCTAATCGATTTCGATGTAATCGAAGGGCAAAAGGAGAACATCCAGTCCCTGCCCGGAGGCCGATCAGCTAAGAAGCTGGCCCAGGTGCTCTCACCGAATCCTCTACAGAAGCTGTCGACACCAACACCGGCAGATACCAGGAACATCAACGATAGTATCAGAGCCGGGTACGAGGAAGAAATCGCCAACATCTCCGAGTCTGATGATCCCCTCGATGTCTACGATCGATACGTGCGGTGGACGTTCGACGCGTATCCGTCTGCGCAAGCTACACCCCAATCGCAACTCCACACTCTTCTTGAGCGCGCCACAAAGGCCTTCATCGGCTCGGCGCAGTACAAGAATGATCCAAGATACCTGAAGCTGTGGCTACATTACATTCGATTCTTCTCCGACTCGCCTCGGGAAACCTACGTCTTCTTGTCGCGTCACAGCATCGGCGAGGGACTGGCGCTGTTCTACGAGGAGTACGCTGCATGGCTCGAGGGCGCCGGTCGCTGGAACCAGGCCGAGGAGGTATATAAATTAGGCATCGAGCGCGATGCGAGACCGGTACAGAGATTAGTCCGCAAATTCGGCGAATTCGACCAGAGACGGGCTCAACAGCCCGAGGCAGCCGACGCCCCGTCGTCACCAGCGCTACCTAGCGTTCGGCCTGCGCTCGCCGCCAAGATTGATCCTTACGCAGCAGCTGCGCGGGCGGCAGATCCTCAGGCCCCGAGACCCAACATGGGTGTTGGCGGCCAGTCTTCTCGGCCTGGCAAGGCGAAGCTAGCTGTCTTCTCAGATGCCAGCGCGGAGGCACCGGCCATGTCAGCGATGGGCGAAGGCGCGAGGGGCTGGGATACCATTGGGTCGCTGGCGGATCGTAAGAAGGAGAACGTGGTGGAGGCAAAGCCCTGGGTGGGGGAGACATTGAAGACCGAGGTGAAGAAGAGCAGCGCTCCCAAGATGGCAGTGTTCAGGGATCCGGTAAGCTAACAGCTCTGTTCTCTATACGGCAACGTCCGATTGTTGATGATAATAGGACTAATGTATGGCGATTGCCCGATTGTGTATTTTCAGTCCTTGTCGAGAATAGCAGAGTCTCATATTGTTATTGCACCATGCAAGCACCAAGTGATCGTGAACCCGCATAGTGGGAAGAGCGAACGTGTTTTTGTTAATTTAGAAGCCGTCTATCCAACCCCGGAGGAGCCGGGCACCGAACTTAGTTTTGAAGAGATCTGGGCCGCAAATCGAGGTTGGCTTGATGCGTGCTGGGATGACGAGAGCTTCGCTGAGGACCACCAAGAGTCCGTGAATGGGCGCCCGTCTTCTGTGGATGATCTGAGTCGAAAGGTTGCAGAGAAGTTAGTTGTGCACCACGATGTCGTCATGCTCGATGAGAACGGGGCCATTAAAGAGGAATCAAGGCCTGTCAAGAGCAAAAAGAAGAAGATGATGGAATTCAACGAGACGCAAATCAGTCAGTTCACTCTTCCCTCACCCAGCAAGCAAACACACAACACCTAACCTTCAACAGTTAAAGCAAAACTCGACTCGCCATCAGGCCCGAAAATAAAAAAGAAGAATAGTTCAACTTCCGAGCCCACCATGACGATGCACACCAAGGCTGCGACGGAGGAGATCTACGAGCTCTTCAACGCTCCCCTCCCGTCTACAGAGGAGAGCGACGAGGATGAGTACATGACGGACGCCGATTACACTAGTGGCGCAGAGAGCACCGGAACGACTAGACAGATCACAACTAGTGAAGCTGGCGACGATGAAACCTCCGATGGCAAGAGTGTAAGTGAGTGGTCAGAATTCACTGCTCAAAAGCACATGCCGCATCTCGACGGCGACAACGAGTACGAGGAAGATGAGCACAATGACACCGAGATGTCAGATGCGCAGCTGGAAGACCAAGATGACATCAGTCCTACGCCCGAGCGTTCACCTCCAAAAACTAAAACTCGATTCATTCCAATTCCGCCCGAGGACTACGAAGCCCCTACGCGGCCGTATAGGGACCCGGCCGAGGTGGCTAACAACCGCCTGCCGTTTATGACCCCCATAACGGAGCGCACAGAATCCTCGCTCGCGTTGGTTACGGAAGCTAAGCCGCAGTCCTTTTACACGAAGACCCCTAGTAAGGAGTTGCTTGATACACCAACGGAGGAGGACGAGGATGATGAGGACTTTGAACCTCCGAGCAGCCCATTGCGGGAAGTTCTTAGCGATTCTCGTTCTCCCATCAAAGTCGCGCAAGCTTTACTCCAGAAGAGCAAAAATAACATACCGAAAGGTCCCATCATCAAGGAAGCCCAATGCAACCCGGTTAGCAGGCCCATTATCGATGAGATTTTAGCAAATACGTACCCACCTCTAAGCTCATACTCGGGTTTCTACGATCATCGCAACGAGCGATTTGGCCGTGGTCCTGAGATCCGCAAATTTGCCAAAAACCTAGCAAAGGCGGGTAAGAACGGCAACGACAAGACTGGCACCATCAACAGTCCGGTCGTGCTCGAGTTCCCCGAGTTGATGGGCGAGTACACTCTGAAGCGGGAACTGGGCGCAGGCTCGTTCGCACCGGTCTATCTGGTGGAGAATTCCTCCCCGGAATCCGAGGAAAGCGGCGAGGACGACGGAGCCGTGGTCGCGATGGGCAAGGGCGCCTTTGCCACCACACACCGCTCTGCCCTCGAAGCACTCAAGATGGAGCAGCCGCCTTCGGCCTGGGAGTTCTACGTAATGCGCGTCGCCGCCACACGCCTGGGCCCTCAGCACCGCGCTATCAGCTCCATCTCGGCCGCCCACGAGCTACACCTCTACCAGGACGACGGCTTCCTGTTCCTGCCGTACTTCCCGCACGGCACGCTCCTCGACGCCGTCAACTTCTTCTGGCACGAGCTGAAGTCCAGCATGGACGAGCCGCTGACCATGTTCTTCACGATCGAGCTGCTGCGCACGGTCGAGGCGCTGCACAGCAGGCAGATCCTGCACGGCGACCTGAAGCCGGACAACTGCCTGCTGCGCCTGGACATCGACCAGCCGCTGGCGAGCCAGTGGCGGGCGGACGGCTCGGGCGGCTGGGCCGGGCGCGGCATCGTGCTGATCGACTTCGGGCGGGGGATCGACATGCGGGCGTTCGAGCCGGACGTGCAGTTCATCGCGGACTGGAAGACGACGGCGACGGAGTGCGCCGAGATGCGCGAGGGCCGGCCGTGGACCTGGCAGGTCGACTACCACGGGCTCGCGGGCATCGTGCACACGCTGCTGTTCGGGCGGTACATCGAGACGGTGCGGTGCGACGAGGGCGGCCTTGGTACGTCAGCCGGCCGCCGCTACCGCGTCCGCGACGCCCTCAAGCGATACTGGCAGACCGACATCTGGGCCGACTGCTTCGACGTCCTCCTCAACCCGGCCTCCCACGTCGACGCCGAGGACGGCCGCCGCATGCCCGTCACCCGCAGCCTTCGCCGCGTCCGCGAGAGGATGGAGAACTGGCTTCAGGCTAACTGCGAGAAGGGCACGGGCTTGAAGACGCTCATGGGTCGGCTCGAGGCTCATGCCAAGGCGCGGAGGCACTGAGTTGGCTCGTTTCTCCGCTCGGGTTTGAGGCTTATGTGGTTGGTTGGTTGGTTGGTTGGTTGGTTGGTTGACTAATTGGAGAGAAAAGGGATGATGGGGATTGATACCCTTACGAATGAGAAGACGCTCGGATGCATTAAGTAGGCGTTGGGGGGTTTTCAGAGACGTGAATTTGCTGGACGGGTTGCGATTCTTTTTGTTTTTATCTCAATTACCTATCATCTTAGGATGGGATGGCTGCGCGCGACCTTTTCGCGTGTTGAACGATAGCTTGGTTCCGAGCAGTCGGTAGTTAGACTACGCCACAGAATACCCTTCTCCCCCATAAACCCCAATACGCCTTACTTCCCAGGAATGACATGACCGTAAATACAAATAGTGACACAATCTGATTATACTGTACATGCATGTGCATTGATTACTCAGAGTCCTCTTCATCGGACGCGCTGGCTTTCTTCTTGCCTCGCTTCCTGGTGGTGCCCTTTTTCGCGTCCTTGGCGCTCTTGCGAACGACCTGATCCTCGATCTTGGCTCGTTCGCCGGCGCCCTGGGCCTGCAGGCGTTCATCTAGTGCTTTAAATTCGTCGGTCTCCAGATCCATCCCGATAAGGCTCTCTAGCAGTTTGATCTCGTCCGCCCAGACCTGCTTGTCCTCGACGGTCTTGCCGTCGGGCCCCTTCCTATCGATGGGCGTCTCCAGGATCATCGGGATGCCCTCGAAGCCGGCGTGGTTCATGACGTTGTGGAACGCGCGCAGACCGAGGAACCCGGTGCCGATGTTGGCGTGTAGGTCCCGACGTGAGTCCAGCGGCGCCTTGCTGTCGTTCATGTGCAAGGCCTTGAGGTACTTGGCACCCACGACGCTGTCGAACCTGGCCATCGTGTCCTGGAAGGCTTCCGGCGAACGCAGGTCGTAGCCGGCCGCGAAGGCGTGGCACGTGTCGATGCACACCCCCACGCGGCTCTTGTCATCGATCAGCGCGATGATGTCCCGCAGGTCCTCGAACGTCGAGCCGATCACGTTGCCCTGCCCGGCCATGTTCTCCAGGACCGTGACCACGGTGCTCGTCGCCCGGTGCGACTTGTTCAGCTGCGCTGCGATGCGCCCGATGGCCTCTTCCCTCGCTTCGCCGTTGCTGTTCCCCGGGTGGAAGTTGTACAATTTGATTCCGAGCGACTCGCACCGCTGCAGGTCGTCCAGGAACGCCCCATACGCCTGATCCGCCTTCTCCCGCTCCAACTGTGCCAGGTTCACCAGGTACGAACCGTGCGGTAGGCAGTGCTTGTGCACTTCAAACTTGTGCTCCTGTGATAAGTTGCGGAAGCCATCACGTGCTTCAGGGGGTATGGGTGGATTGTTCCATTTTCGCTGGGACTTTAGGAACAACGCTAGTGCGTTGGCGCCGATGTGGACGGCGTTGGGTATAGAGTTGTGTACACCTAGAGGCCACGAACGTGATATTAGCTTTGATAGGACTGGTGGTACTGCACCAGCCTCGAGTCACGTACCTCCTGCGCTGCTCACATGCGCACCGAGATACATGGATTTCTTCAGGGCATTGATGGCCGTCCGCTCGGCGAGGGGCATGGTGTCCTCGGGCTTCGCCTTGGCAGACTTGCGCTTCTTTGTCGTTCTAGGCTCGTCGACAGCGGCGACGAATTCTTCCTCTTCGATTTCCTCCTTAGCTGCCTTTCGTTTCTTGGTAGCAGCCGATGCGCCGGCATCAGCCTTGTCGACTACAGCCTCGGCGACCTTGCGCTTTGCAACTTGAGCCTTAGCCTTGCCTTTCGGCGTTCCGTTAGTTTTGGTAGAGACGTCGGTAGTGGTGCTTTCAACAACTGTTCTTCGAGATTTGCGGGGGGAATGGCGAGGCATTTTTGTAGTCTCTTCTGTCGCTATTCCGAATAGCGATCCATACGATTGAGCATAAGGCGGTTTGTTTCTTGTATGAGTTGGTATTCGGTTTCAAGGGGGATTGGGATGGGCATGTATCCAATTGAAAGCTGGTATGCGACGCGTTCAGAACGCGATTGAGGCTGACTCGCTGTCACTCGCTGTCACTCGCTGTCACGTGGTACTAATTTAAGTGGTTGGACCGAGGGGACTACAGTCACGTGATATGGATTCTCGGCATATTTATTAGTAGCAGCCAATTCATAATGTCTAATGCTGCACATAGTGTACATAAATAAGCCTGATAAGGTTGAGTGTAATCCGTAACCTTGGTGGTGATTCAATGGCACGAGCAGGGCTGGTCAAGCACAGACAATTCATTACATGATTCTAAACTTAACAATCTTGGGGTATCACGTACATTGGTCGGTAGTAATTGGCGACCGTGCTTGGATGTATCAGAGACGCATCACCATAAATATCCGCCGCATACTTATTCGACTGGGCAGTTCCAGCTACCTGGTTTCAGACACAGTCGCTGTTACAGACAATTGGCTAAGTATACTATTTTTGGTCTCCCGCTGTGATTTACTAATTTGAAATATTGATGCCCGGGTTTATGTCATAGAGATAAACAAGATCAACGGTAGAGAAACACGATTGTTTCAATCATCACCGATCAAACAATCCAGTAGGAGGCCGCGAAGTGTCAGCGTCAACGCAAAGGCTTGCGCGTATACAAAAGGTGAAAATTGGATAAGAATGCATGGCTCACACGATCACTTGCCTTTTCCTGAGCCTCGAAGCTTTTGCCCAGAGAAATGGACCAGTTTTCGAAATCGTGAAAGCTTTTTTTCTGCGCGCTTGTTGGTCTAGCCTCCCTTGGCTGCTTGCTTGGTTGCTTGGCTCATCAGAAGTTTGTTTTGCAGTGCAGTGCCGAGGAATTGGGATGGGGGGTTCGTCTGCATACAACGTAATAAGGTACTGTCAAATCCTAATTTGGGCTGCGCGTGTGTAATTGCATTAGTTAAGCTAGTAGTCAGTCTACTACTGTAGGTAATTAGCCAACATGTCCATTCTTGCTAAATATGTTAGGTAGTTTGTTGTTGCTTCTGGATATTTTTTTGCATCTTCCCTCGGGGACCCCTCTAGAGACCAGGTACCTACCTACCCTTCCTTGACGCTTACCTAACGTATCATAGGGTCCATAATTGTCTGGAACGACCTAATCTGGTAGGCTTAAATACGGACTGTTACTGTGTAAGTCCCGGCTGCAACCGCAATTACCCTATTCCCATTCACCCTTTCACACAGGGGCTGGATAACAGGTACCTACCTAGGCTGCTAGGCTGCTAGGTAAGCTAGGGTGCCTCTACAGGATCTACCTATCTCTAGTGCCCCGGGGGCTTTTGTCGAATCATTCAAGCTTAAAGAGAAACGTGCCAGATTCTCTAACGCCATTGGTCTGTTTCTTGCGATCTGGTTTTGTACCCCGGCCCGATACCACCAAGACTCTGCTGCGTACTAGTGTATATCTCTCTCTCGCTATGTTTCTTAGTTGCGGCTCGCCAGACGTCAGTCCACATCCATACTATAAACATTCATCGTGATTTACAAACTCCCTGATGTGCCGCTTCTCTTTTCACAAGACCGAGGACACGTATGATTTGTGAAGATCAACTATATGCCATTTCTCAGATTATCAGGACGGCCTTCTTGGCTTCCTGCCTTGGTCACTGATCGTCGACCGCGCTGACGAGTGCTTGATACTTGCGCTGTGGCTGCTGACAAAAAACCGACCAACCACTCTTTGAGGCCACCGACGTAGGCGACTGAGTTGCAGCGCCAGGGTGTCCCGGAGATCCACATGGTACGTAAAGTATGTCTGTAGTCGGTCCCCTAAGGTACATGATGCTGTGGGGGACCGGGCCTCGCCAGCGGGAAGTTTATTATTCATCATGTTACATACATACACACTGTAGATCTGCCTCGGGATACCTAGCTTTTGGGAACATAGTTTACCAGTAGTATTTGCTTGCCACAAAACCCCTACGAGTTTCCTATTTCACATCGTATCATCCGTCCCTTTTGATTCTTCCTTAAACCCCTCAACCTCTGCAGTCTTCATCCTATATTTCTCCCTGCAATCCCGTCTTGTTATCTCCGCCTCCTCATTTTACCTTCCCGATCATAAACCTTAGTTGAGCTCACTAGAAACTGTGAAAAAACCTATGACGGAGCTGTAATATTAGGTTTGAGGTGGTCGAGTTTCCTCGTAGGACTGATCAAACGATTCAGCCCCACGACTCTTTATTCTTAGAGCACTGGTCTCTTCGGAGTTCTCCCCTGAAGCCATGGCTAGGTTCCTCCGCCGTCACCACGAACATGACCCGCCAATTGGGGAAATCCCCGTCCCTCACGGCCCGGAAACCGGCGACGAGCACCAGCATTATCCCCGTAGGGCTTCCACCAACTATGCCACCGACCACGAGAAGCAGATCTTCTCTCATCTTACCCAGCCTGATGATTCATACACGAGCGATGGTGTATACTGGGCTGATCTGCCTTTTTGGAAGCGCTTTTCTTTCGTCAACCAGGTCGATAAGGCCGAGTCCCGCGCAGAGGCCAAGGACATTTGGGCCATGATCAAAGAGGATCCTCTCAGTCCGGTCTCTTGGTACTTCCGAAATGCCATTCTCCCAGGTGCGGGCCTCGGCCTCGAAGGTTACGTTCTCTTCTCTATCGGCAACTTAGAACCACTGTTTGAAGCTGCATGGGGCTCGTGTTGGGGAACGGAAGCTGCGGATACGGAATGTAGCAATAATTGGATAGCTGCCGTGACTTACCTTGAGATTATCGGTATCATGGTTGGCCAAGTCGCTGTTGGGGTAAGGCTCATTTCCATCTTCGTCCTTTCTTCCACAAACACGAGAACGATCCGTCGCTAACGGTAATGATTGCGCTAGATCATTGGTGACTGGATTGGGCGCCGATGGGGTCTAATTCAAGACGCTGTGATCATGGTCCTCGGTCTCTTGATGCTGACCGGGTCATGGGGTTTGACTCTCCAAGGTTGGGTCATCATGTATGCCTGGTCCTTGTTTGTATACGGTATGACACGATAAGAAGCCGCTTTATTTTCGATACTTCTGTCCTAACCCTTTATTAGGTATTGGTGTGGGCGGCGAGTATCCCATCACCGCTACGTCGTCCATGGAGAATGCGGTAACGGCTGGAAAGTTGTCGACTCGAGATGACCGTCTTCACCGCGGCCGGAAGGTTACGATGGCCTTTCTAATGCAAGGTTGGGGTCAATTCGTCAACCAAGTCGTTCTTATCGTCCTCTTAGCGATCTTCAATAGCGGCAGAGGTGGTCCTCCATACTCTGCCACTGCGGCCCAGTTCACTTTCCGCTTATCCTTCGCCTTTCCGGCCATCGGCACGCTATGGCTTGCCTACTACCGTACCTGGAGAATGAAATCTGCTAGCAAACATCTCGAGAAGGCCAAGAAGAAGGCGAAAGTGACAGGATACGATGTCCGGTCTTTCAAACTGACTATTAACAACTTTGGCGGGCGTCTCGTGGCCACCGCCGGTGGATGGTTCTGTAATGATGTGTTCTTCTACGGCAACAAGCTTTTCCAAGGTAAGAATGCTTCGCGTGTCCAAGGCGATGTTAACCAAACAGGCTAACCTGATATCCAGGCCAATTCATTAAGGTTATCTCTAGCAATCCTAACTCTCTCATGACTGTGTGGACATGGAATTTGGTCAACGTCGTGGTTTCGCTTTGCGGTTACTATGCGGCATCTTTCCTCATCGACAACAAGATGTATGGAAGAAAGAACATGCAACAGGTCAGTCTCGATCGACTTCCTTCACCTTCGGGTTGTACTAACCATTAAGCAGGTTGGCTTCCTGATGTGCTTTATCATGTTCGTCGTGCCGGCATTCAACTACAGCTATTACGCCAGCCCGGCGGGGGTCCACAGTTTCCAGGCGATGTATTTCCTATCGTCCTTCTTCAACCAGTTCGGCCCCAACTCGGTTACCTTCCTCGTGGCTGGCGAGGTATATCCCACTCAGATCCGAGCCAGTGCGCACGGCTTCTCGGCGATGATTGGGAAGGCCGGCGCCCTACTTGCTTCTGTTTTGTACAACTACATCGACACGCAGACCAAATTCTATGTCGTTCCTTGGTTTGGCCTACTAGGAATGGTCATAACATGGCTTTGGCTGCCCGACACGACCGGCCTCGACCTCAAGGAACAGGAACGGCGTTGGCAATACGTCCTAGATGGCCGCGCAAACGAGTATCACGGTATTGCCATTCACCCCAAGCATCTTTCGGTGTGGGAAAGATTGACGGGTGTCGGAAAGAATTACCACCCTGACCTAGATATGAAGGCCAAGATTAGGGATATTCGTGCAGACTGGGAAGAGAGGGAGGCCGCCCGAGCGGCCGATGACCCGGAAGCGGCGTCACTCGACGATGACGAGGAGTTCACCGAGGAGATTCACAGCTACTTCAAAGGAACCGCAGACAACAGTGTAATCTCGCTGAAGGCGGAGAAAGGAAAGCAACCGGATGCGTCGTCATCGGGGTCAACCAGCGGCAAGAACTCTTCAAGCACGACGGAGCAGGCTCAGAACGAGAAGACGCAGCCTTGAGCTTAGACTCGCGCAAGTCTCACAGCTTTCAATTGAGGCATCTTTAGACGGGAATCATTATGTTATGAGTTATGGCATCGGCGTTTGGCAGAGAATGGGATTATGGGTTGCGAACAAGCATTTTCAGTCATTATGGCATAGACTACTTAAGTAGTCAGGCATGGCGTGGCTCGTGATTGGAACGGGGTTGAGTCTGCACCGGCAGACCGCATTCACGATTGTATAGTGCAGTATTCTTTGCAGGTCTTGACAGATAAATATACCCAATATATGTACGAGCAGATCGTGGTAGATAGTTGAGTAGATAAAGGGGTGTATTTGAATGTGCAGGTTAGACAGTGTACTTCTGTGTCAGTTGTGTAAATGAGATTGTGAGGTTAGGCACTTAGCGGGTATACGAATTACAGATGTATTTTGGTGGTGCCAGTCAAGTGACAGCGCGCAACCGAGGCGCGGTAGACATCGCGTTTTTTTTTATAGCGTTATGTACTGCTGATGTATGCATGTATACGTAAGTACCCAGGTACCCAGCCGAGGGGTTATGTAAAGATCCAGTCCCCTTTGATTCATCAATAAATATACTTATGTAGACTCTCTTTATTCAACCACGCTTTCTATTAGTAAGGTTAGCTTTTCCGCCACAGAATCCCATGTCTTGACATATTCAATCCTACCGATCTCACAATATCTACGTCTTCTGTCCAATGCCCGCGCCGACCCCTCGTAGACAGTCCAAACTGAATTTTGGTCCCGCGAAGGGCGCCAATGCGAAGACACCCGCCAAGAAAAAGCCTGCGAATGGCAACATACTCAATTTTTTCAAGAAGGTCGAGGTAGAGGAACAGCTATTCCTAGCCGAGTCTTCAAATGCGCTTGCGACCACCACGTCCAACTTGAAGGACGGACAAGATCTATACGAAGATGAAGATAGTGATTCGGAAGTAAGGGGTCATGATGATGACAGCCCAAGCGCCTCGAAGCGGCGGAAATTAAGTCACGTTAGCGGCGACAGTCCACCGCGTGTCCTCGAGAACCGAGACCTTAACCAGGCCCCCAACACAAAGCTGAAGCCCTCGAACCGTATGCAGATAAAGAGAGCTCGAGGGAACGGTCCATTCTTAGAAGACTCCGAAAGCGATTACGATGGCACGGAAAGTTCACCATCAAAACAGATTCCTAATAATAAAGCAAATGTGGTTGTGCCACCGAGTAGTGACATTATTGTGAAATCGGAACCTGTTCTCGAACCCAAATTACCAGTCGATGAGAGTTGTCTGGAGACATTAGATGTTACACTACCTAAGGGGGAAGATCCTATATATGACGAGTTTCAAGATTTTGAGGAAACCGAAGGACTTTTCGACGATGACGAGTTTGGCGATGGGGAAGAATCTCGTGAGAGGCGGTATATGGAAGAGCAAGCGAGACTAGATGCTGAGGAAGCGGGAGCTTATTCGTCGGAAGACATCGCGGGGGATTCCCCGGATAAAGAGGACATGACGGAAACTTGTCCTCTCTGTAGTGCGAGTCTAGCTGGGATCAGTTCGGAACAAGCTACTATACATGTGAATGCCTGTCTAGATGGTAAACCAATACCTCTCCGGGCACCCCCGAAGCCGCCGCCTCCGCCTTTAGAGACAGTCGACGCACCCGATATCAGCAAGCGGTTTGCCCGAGCTGCCGTTCCGCGTCCTGGACAGTCCATTCCAATCACCCTAGGAAGCACGGCAAGCAAGCCTACTTCGGCTTTCAGCAAGCTGATGTCGGGGCATGCGGAGGATGTGGCTTGGGCCTCGGCTGCTGCCGCCGAGCAAGCGTCTCGAGGTAAACCTGCCTATCAGCGCACATGCCCCTTCTACAAGATCATGCCTGGGTTCTTCATTTGTGTTGATGCCTTTCGGTATGGTGCCGTGAAGGGCTGCAATGCCTATTTCCTCAGTCATTTCCATAGCGATCACTATATAGGTCTGACGGCGAATTGGACCCACGGCCCGATATACTGCAGCAAAGTAACTGGGAGTCTAGTCAAGAGCCAACTTCGAACCGCGGAAAAATGGGTTCAAGAGCTCGAGTTTGAAGAAAAGGTTGAAGTTCCTGGTACTGAAGGGGTAATGGTTACCATGCTACCAGCCAATCACTGTCCCGGCAGTTCTTTGTTTCTTTTCGAGAAGAGCATCGGGAAAGGACCAAGCAAGAGGACGCAACGGATTCTTCATTGTGGTGACTTCAGGGCCTGTCCGGCGCAAGCCACTCACTCGCTATTAAAGCCGGAAATCGCTGATGCTATCTCGGGCAAGATAAAGCAGCAGAAGATTGATATTTGCTACTTGGATACGACTTATCTCAACCCTCGCTACTCCTTTCCACCACAAGATGACGTTATCAGAGCTTGTGCAGAGTTCTGCAAATCATTATCAGGAGACCCTGCTGCCGCAGACGAAGCCTTCAACGCACTAAAGCGGGAAAAGGGCACCACCGCAGTCAGCAAATTCTTCCAGAAGGGTGAAGCAAACGATCCATCATCAGACGGCGTCAAAACTGAAGGCGAACCCCAACGCCACCCGAAGAACCGCCTCCTCGTCATCTGCGGGACATACTCGATTGGAAAAGAGCGGATATGCAAGGCGATCGCGCAGGCGCTCAACACCAAGATCTTCGCCTCGCGGTCCAAGATCAAGATCTGCTCGCAGCTGGGCGACCCGGAGCTCGCGGCACTCATGACATCGGACCCGCTCGAGGCCCAGGTGCACATGCAGATGATCATGGAAATCCGCGCCGAGACCCTGCAGGAATACCTGAACTCGTACAAGCCGCACTTCACGCGCATCGTCGGCTTCCGCCCCAGCGGCTGGAACTTCCGAGGCGGTAATAACAACAACGCTGCCGGGGGGACTAAGAACGCGAACGTGCCCGCCAACACCTCCCCCGGCACCGTCCCCACCACCCACATCCTCCACGGTCCCGCCTGGAAGACGCGCTTCGGCTGCCGTGACTTCGTTGCCCAGCGCGGCAGCACCCGCGAGGCCATGTGCTTCGGCGTCCCCTACTCCGAACACAGCAGCTTCCGCGAGCTGGCCCTGTTCCTCATGGCGCTGAGGATCGAGAAGGTCGTCCCCACGGTCAACGTCGGCAGCGAGCAGAGCAGGAGGCGCATGAAGGCCTGGACGGACCGATGGCTCTCGGATAGGAGGAAGGGCGGTGTCGTGAGGCTGCTGGAGGGCGAGGAGGACGAGGAGGACGAGAAGGACCAGGCGCTTTGGGACGGCAAGGAAGGGAAGGGCGGTGGTGTTTGGTGGTAGGGCACATTGCATTGCGTTGCTTGGAGTAAAGGGGACGGAAGGTATAAAATCTCATTTAGGGATACGATTTTATCCAGAGTAGTAGTAGCAGCAGTAGGGAATATATCTGAGACTATATGAGGTATATATTCCTCATCCCCCTAGCCCGATATCTATGGGACCACCGCCACGAATGCATGGACTTCCTGCCTCATCGTTAAGCACGCACATTGTATCACGCGCTTTTTTAGTAATAAACAACACATGCAATATCAGCTGCTCTATGTCGAGGAGCTCGCCCCTTAATTTCCCAATCAATTAGTCATATCGGCAGCGCCTCCCGAATCCCTCCTCCCCATCGCGGAGAGATGCCGGGGCTGATAGATAGCATGCTCCATTCTGTTTCCCTTCCCGTCCTTTTCAGCTAACGCCTTCTCACTTCCCCTTTCCTGCTTGGTTTGCCGCCTCTGGGTTTATCGTCAGTATTTAATCCATTAGGGGTCTCTCTCTTGATCGTCGGGCGGGGAGATAGATAGATGGCGGGTGGGTGTAAAGCGAACGAACGAACTGACTGACCTCTTCTCGTCGCGTCCTCCAGCAGCGGCACGTCCACGGCGTTAGCGGGGAGGTGCACGTATCTCACCACGGAGCCTCGGATGAAGACGTTCTTGACGGAACTCTGGGTACGTGGTTAGCATTGGTGCTGCTGCCGCCGCTGCTATAAGGGGTTATGCTAGATGAGCTAGGCTGAAAAGTTGTCGTTAGAGGGGCTGACTCGGGTGGAGGACGGCGTTTTACCCATATCCTCTCCCTCTCCCCTCCTTTCGGCAGCGGCTGATCAACGGCTCCTTGAACAAGATTCGAAGCGACAAAGCGCGTACCAGCTAGCCAGCCAGCCAGCCGGCCAAGTGCACGGATATATAGTTGATAGACAGAATGGATAGGAAAAGGAACGCGAAGCACCAAAGGAGAAACCGAAGAAAGCAAAGCAAAGCAAGCAAAGAAAAGCAAAACGCGCACGCGACTCACCAGATGCGGGTACTTGATCTCCTCGACCACCTGGATGTCGTCGAGCTTGATGTTGAGGTACTGGTCGACGCTCTTGAGGGTGCCGCGGATCTGGATGTCGTTCTTCAGCTCGACCGTGACCTCGTGGTCGATGAGCGTCTTGAAGAAACTGGGGTTCGGAGGTCTCGTGGTTAGCATATAGACGTCCCGGATATGTATACATATATCAACAACAGCGCTACTCGCAGAGTTTCCCCCTGGGCTCTATACCGCCAGGTGCCACTAGCACTGGATTCGGCAGTCATCGACTGGGAGCAAATAGACCGAGCTCTATGTGTGCGCACGCGCGCGATGATCATAACGACCGACGACGGTCATGAGAGCTATGATGAGACCGAAGATCACGGGAGACGACGTAAAGAACCCGATTCCACCCCGAGTATCCAGTCACGATAGATATGGGTGATGCCATCGCAAAGAAGACCCCACGGAACACCATCCATGCGTCCAGAACCATGCGCTGGGTTCTCAACCTCGTACCGTCTATCCATCCAAATTGGTCGCATTCATCACGACACGGGAATGGCGACTCGAAAGAAGGGTACAAATATGGATTTCGAAACACATACCTGAAAAATAACATTTCGGAAGGGATGTGGATATGGAATGAGAACAAACCTGGGATCTCAAAATAATGTAGTTGAATTCGACATGTGATGCGGATTTGCTGGTACACACAGGGCTTTGATGGACGGACGCTTGGGAGCTTGGGAGCTTAAAGTGGGTCATACTCCAGAGTTAGATCACGTGACTATTACCATCATACTGACTTGACGTATTCAGCAGGTATATGTATCTATCTAATAACACAAACTAAGCAGAGTCAAGAAGTTGCTAATATCCAGACCATCATTATAGGCGCTAGTTGTAAATACCTACGCATCTTCGAGGCATAATACCATAATGTTGAACTGAATGATACGGCTGGAAATATCACTCCACAGGAAAGAACACAAGGCAGACGCGTGAAATCAATGTATTTCGTTACTCGGTATGTATCAGTTCCCTAACATCCGGCGACGGATTACCAGCGGAATCTATGTCCATCCTGACAGGCCAGCTCCAAGTCTGGGTGCTTGGTGAGGTCCTTTTTCAATTTTGTGACGGCCGTGTATACCGCTATTTTCGCGTTCTTTTTCTGCAATATATTTCTCAAATCAACACCTTCGCCGTGCCTGACGCATGTGCCTGACGCATCTTTGGTAGCCGGACCTTTCATGCGTATCTAGGGAAAATTACATCCGTTCCCAACGTAGTGGACACGAATACAAATAGAAAAAATGAACAGGGGGAACCAGTAACCTAGCATATGGGGTATCCTTCCGTTCAACTCGTTTCATTCCATGCAATCTTCTCCCGTCAGACTTCCCTGCACCATAACCATTCCACGGAGGTTTGAAGGACAATCGCAACTTAAAAATGGGGGAATGAGAAAGTACCGCGTGAGCGATGGGGGAAAAGTTTAGGAAAAAATGTCGAGAGCGAGTGTCCTGACGCCGTTAACATTCCGCTAATGAACCCCCCGGACCTAAGAATCAAACGAAACAATTTGCACTAGCCGGTCCCCGATAGGCATTGTAAACACAGAGATCACCCTTCCCACGACTCCCTACTATGCTCCTACCGCCCGTGAAACCGGATACGAAATGATAGAGTATAAGAATCGAGGCTGTCGTAACATCGTAACGGCTTGTAAAACAAAACAGAAGTATAACGTGGGTCACAGCTCTCAGCTGTCTTCATCGGCATCGTCATCTTCTTCGTCTTCGGGTGTCGAGGGCTCCCTTTTCGTTTTCTTATTCGGTGCGGTAACGTGCGAGTCTGACTTCCTCTTGGAACCTGCCTTAGCGGTTTTGGTCTCATTGGTACCTCCCTCCTTGTCATCAACTGAGACCTTACCCCTCTCAATCTCTGCTACCTCTTCCGCAGTCAAGAATCGTCCGCCAGGGCCTCTGGGTCTTCGCATTGCATGATTATGCCGAGACTCATGGAGATACGGTTTCCGCCCTTTACTTGTTAAGCGCAAGGCCTCCTCCAAGCGTTGTCGCGCAACTCTCCTTTTTAGAATTCGGTGGAATTGCTTCGCGTTGACATATAATGGTGACTCTTCAGCACCAGCCGTCATTTCGGGCGACTGCGGTTGCGGCATCGATTGCGCCGGTGGCATTGGGGGAGGGGCCACGGCCGAGCGGGGACCGGCGTGGTTCATCATAGGTGCACTCGGAACGCCCGGGCTTGTGACCTGGCTCATGCGCCGCCCGGGTAGTTGGTTCACGCTATTTATCTGCTGGGGTGACCGAGGATCACGAGAGTCCTTTTTTGCCCCCGGTGCCATCCTTGGGGAACTCTGCGGCAGGCTAGGATCAGAAGGCATATACCCCGAATACCCGGTTCCACCGGCTGCAGCGGCGGTCGCAGCCATAGCAGCCGCCTGTATTTGGGGAACGCCATAATGCATGCCCTGCTGGGGCACGCCGTACTGGGTTTGATACATATGTCCTTGTCCGGGTGTCGAATTCTGATGTTGTGAGGGTAAAATTGGGGAGGTCTGGACACCGTGCTGATGTATGTTGTGACTTGTTGGAGACGTGATAGTATTCCCAGCACCTGAATTCGTGTAACCAGAGTGCGCCGACTGTGGTGGTTGCGGGTATTGCGCGTAGTCCATCATTATTGGCGACGGCAACGCGCGGGGCGGCGGAAATGTTACAATACCCGGACGTTGATGTCTCTATCGCGATGCAAGCCAGAGACAGCCGGTTCGGCCTATCAAATTAGTTGCCGGCGTAAAAAAATCGAATTGATTAAGCTCTTGCTTAGATCGTGGATTGAGACCTAGCAACACTAATTTCGAGTTGTCTGATGTCTTAAGATAAAAGGCTCCAGGGATGGCCGCAGTTGGGCATGCGCGTTGGGATGGCCCTCCGTCACTTAGGTAGCCGCGAAAAGGGTAGATGTGCACCCAATCTATTGGATATGCGTGGATGAGCTGGCACTAGGTGATGTGGTAGGTGCACGCAGGTGGCCGCACCACGGCATATGCAAGACGAATGTAGCTCGCGGGGTGGAATCGGTGTGATCCAGATCCTATGAATAACCACGTGAGATCTAGAGGTCCGTGAGGCTATCCAGTTCAATGACGGGCCTATCGCAATGTTCAGCGGAAGCTGTAGCCTGACGATATAGCTTGAGAGCTCTTCCCCAGATCTATTCGCAATGGCTTTATGATTGTGGAGATCTATCCAACCAAAGACATTAGACTCGCTCAGTTAAGTATATGAGAAAAGCATGGATGATGTGAGGGGGTGGAGAGGTGAGCAATTGTCGCTGTTTTTTTCGCGCGCTGGACCACCACTTGATGCGCTGGCATGCATGACGGAATATGCACGAGCTAGGCCCCACCCTGTCGACCAGCTCAGCAACGAGAGATCCAACCTCTCGTCCAGAAGTGGCGCAGGGCGAGGGCTGCCCGATGCCAGAAAACCGTCTGACGCCATGGAAAAGAGCTGGGTTTTCAAAAGTCCTTATGAGGTTCGAAATCTCAAGGCTGCAACGTGGGGATTGGCCCAGAAGAGTATGCAGTTTGTCGAACACATGCGACGTACATATTTGTAGCTCAATTGGGACGAGGCAGTGGACCACTAGCCACACCAACGGGAGCAGGTAGACAGTAAGGGTGCGCGAGAAAAGGGACAAGAAAGCAAAAGGGAAAGGGCCGAGACGAGTTACGCAAGAATGGTTGGTTGGTGCCTTGGGTGGAGGAGTTTGCGACTTGAAGAGGGTACACCCGATCGTCAGGCTTGCCTTAGTGGGCGAGAGACGAGGTGGTGTGGTGCGGCGCGGGTGGTGTATGGATGTATCGTTGCAGATGAGCAGATGGGGAAAAGGAACCAGAGGGAGAGAAGGTAGGTGGTAGTAGGGAAGAAATGCGTACCTCTTTTGACGAGCTCCCGAGTTCTTGGGTTCACCCTATGCAGGGTTGCCGGACTGATGGGACTACGCCGGTCTTTATCATACAAATGTCAGCAGGATTGTTCCGGACGGTAGAAACGGTGGTGAGAGTCAGATCAGAGTAAAGAGACAAAATGTCTCGCTACGCAACAGATAAATGGAGGCGGATATTGGCAAGCAGCCGTATCTGACAGGGCATTATATGTACTGTACTGTACTGCACTTGCACTGCATTGCAATGCAGTGAGGCCGTGACGACGCAATACCCATGATGAGAACTAGCTGGGGCTAACTATGTGCCGGGATGTGGTGGCTCGGGGGTTGAGGTGAATAGAAGCAGGCTGGTGTAAATGAGACCGGGGGCGCATTTTACTTACTGCGTACCAAACCAGAGGGAAAATGTCGCGCGCGCGGGAAATCCCTCCCTCTCGGTCAGAAGTGGCCGAAACGAGGGCGACAACGAGGACTAACAGCTACGTTCTGATTGCACGTAGCGAGGAAAGTAAATAAATGTTGTCCGCAGACGGCCTCAATCACCTGATAAGACAGATAGAGCCAATGATGAGAATGAAGCTGGTTCTGGCGATGGTGATAGGCTCTTTGCGCCTGTTGCAGAGAATATTTGGGATTTTTTGGCGGGCAGCTAAGAGCTTGTTTGATTTGCTGATTTGCTGATTCGGAGGGGGTGAATGTGGATTTCTTCTTTGCTACCTCTTTGCGCTGGGCCGATGACTGGCTGAATCTGCTTCTCAGGGTCCCGCGTTTAGTAGGGTGCCACTTAAAGATATTACAGAAAGATAGGTAAATACTGATATGTATTAGAAAGTTAAAAATAAAAATAAAACTAATGAGAAAAAAGGCACACGAGACAAGAGTAGAGACAAGAGTAGACAGCGGTTGACAAGACGGAAAAGAGATACAAAGGATGAAATCGATAGATTAGACAATGCGCGCCGTACCTGTTAGGTTGAAATAGCTGTCTTGCGACACTATCTCTGACAATGGAAAGTACGTATGTTTGGTATAGGATAGAAGTTAAGGTTAGGTGAATATGCGAATATGCGCGCCCACACACACACACACACACACACACACTCACAACCCTATTGAATACGTGCACACGAGGCGAACTTCTAAGAACGGTATCGCAAAAAGTGCAGCCAAGTTACAGCGTATTGCTGTTCTCGTTGCACCGGTTCAAAGAACATGCGTGTAAGTGTATCTGCTGGCGACTCTGTACAAGGTAAAGAAAGCGCCTATGCAAGTAGGGCGCGTCCTGTGTTTTGTGCTTGTGCTTGTACCTGGACCTGATCTTCAAAGTGATCGCAGATTCCTAGGCGGATTTGCGGTTGTACCGTTACCAGTTAATTGTGTCGAGTCAGCGCAGATTATACGGAGCGGATCAATGCTGGATTGGACAACAAGGAAGTTATATGTTTTCTCTCAATATGATTCGACGTGGTGGGATAAAAAAGAGACTTTTTTCTGGTCGTTCTGTTGGATGAAAAGAGCCCAGAAGAATGGCAATTGATTCGATGAATTTTTTTGACAGATGGTGGACCAAGAGGGGATTGATTGGTGAGAAATGGGCAGAAGCGAGTAAAAATCGAGGGAAGGGGGAGCCTTGGGTTGGGGGGGGGGGGGTTCCCAGAGGGGCTCGACATTTTAATGGGGCTGCTTCAGTGACTAATCAGCTGCCATGTTGAAATCTTTGATGTGGGTTCCATCCATGTGGGCGCCAGCGCAGCCCAGCAGCAGCCCAGCCCAGCGCAGTGTGCAGCCCACCGCCCAATCCACCCACATGTATGTACGAAGTACCGGGGTCCTCGGTGGCGGCTTTTACTGGCGAACCCGTTTAGTGCCGAGATATGTACCTTTTTGTCCCTTCTCTCTTTCTATTTCTTCAATGCCTCCAGCTCCAGGTATCCATATCTATCACTCCCAATTTTCCGATCTTCCGCTCGGAATCTTTTACCCTTACCAACTCGTATTACACACAACGCCATTTCATGCCATCGTATGCCTTGTATGCCTCTGTGACGCACAACACGATCATCACAGGGCTTGGTCTCCTTATGCAAATGCACGCACAGGGACAGCACAACAATCTTGAGTGCCCAACTTTTTAGCGTGCGCGTAGGCTACTGTGCCCAACCTGCCAACTTGCCAGCTTTGCCAACCTAGGCAAAGACCCGATTTCTTCGCGACAGCACCTGTTGGTGGCTGGGGTTTCTTCAGCCCCTTCGGAAGATCACTCATTACGTACTGAGTTGTCTTGAGAGCGAGAGAGAAAAAGACGGGTTTAACAGTGGAAGAGTTGGGCAGGGATGGTACAACTGAATACTGAAGTTGGCAGTTGGCTGATAATACTAGTACTTAGTACATACTGTACGTTAGGTACAGTGGAGTGTGCGTAATACAGTGTCAATGAGATGTGCATACATACTGTATACAGGCACCTGGCCCACTTTAGGCCCCGACTTAAAGTGACCACTACGTAGTATGACTGTACAGGCTAACACGGTATCAGGGTACGTACGAGATACGACGTACCCTGATAGAACTGGCTAGGTAATCCTGGGAAGCCCTACGACGGGTGGTAAGATTCGGCGGGGTTGGCTGTTCGGCTTTCCAAGGATAGACTGTGACGAAGTGTGAAGCAATTTCTCTTTCTTTATTATGCGAGGCTCTGTAATAGACCAGTCGGCGGTTAACTCATTGAATGTAGCAGGTATTGCAACCCCCGGTCCTCCGTACTCGATGTCGTCTTTTATCTCTTATGATGATTCCTCGTAATTCTTCGTCCCCGATCGACACTGTCACGGCAGATAGATTATGTACTTATGTATGTATGAAGCTGGGCTGACAACGCAGCAATAACTGTATATCGCATGTATGCACAGTAGGGAGGATCTAAATTTAGCCACTTCCAACTTACAGTAGGTACACACCAAACCAAACTACGCATTCCGACGTCCACGTAACGCGGTCTGCAGATCCGATCGAGTCAGTACTGTGGCTCCTCCCAAGGGTATTTTGTTGCGAGTCGCGGAGAGGCTGGGCCCGTCCGGCTTAGTTCGGCGACCAAGCCAGACAGCACTGTATACTGGTACCATCAGTGTCAATGTCGATATCAGTGCCAATATCAATGTCAAGACTGATGACTGATCAGAGAAGACTAGCTTAGCAACCTAACAGCTTAAACAGGCAAGACTTCCTATCTAATGCATATCGACAACTACAGTACGTGATGTTACCATATGGAGGGAATAACTATTGTATGCAAAGCGCGTACACGCTACGTAATGAGGACTCCCAAAGCTAGACGCATCATTCTGACGGTGAGCAGTGAGGATGCGGCAGGCGGCGGGCAGCGGGGCATCTCGGAAGGCATTATATCCGCCTACTATAGGAAACGCTTTGGATATTGAAAAGTCGGTGTAACCAGACTCGCTGCGGCTTATTCCAAACAGAAACGTCTTGAAAGAAGCTCTGTATGTATGTAGTTCGAAGGAGCGGCACAACTAACTGTAAGAGTGTATATAGGTGGTTGTTAACACAGACAAGGCGGGCAGCGGGAAAGGCTGATCATGCAAGATCCACCTAAGAGGACCTGGTTGGCGATGTTTTTCAACAAGGGCTGCGATTCTAAATGGCTGGAAATTCGACGCTGTATGAATTTTGTGAGTGGTTCAGGACCATCGTGAGTTTCCTCCTTCCAAGAAGCTCAATGGTCGCCTTTTTTAATGGGGCTCTTCTAGTCTGGCTCTTTCGGTTACGACAGGATCGCCAGGTGGAGAGAAGAGAGAAACCAGCAAGCTGCGAGCCGGCAAGGGTAGTCCCATCGTCCTCTTGATAATGTCCCGCGCCAGTCAGAGCCTAGACTAATAAACAGGGTATGTGGGTATCGATAGCTCCAGCATCTTTGATACGTTTGATCAGACGACATGCCCAATGCTACCTAGTGTCCTCAAGCTGAGAGCTGGAGATGATTCAACCTACCATATATGCATCTTATACTCTATCTCCATAGCTTTAATCCAATTCAATACGTTGTAGCGCATATTAGGTATTACATCAGGCCATGGGTATTCGGACTCGGGGCACGCTCTCTCTTTACCTCTGCATCAATCAATACCAACTCCTGAACCCGAAACTTGTTAAGGGGTAAGTATACGGGCGTATATAGGTCGACTCGTCTTTTCGACTCCCTACTACCAGCCCAGGTAAGCGTGATATATAGACTTTGAGCGGAGACTCCTATTTAAAATATATATATATATATTTGTTTAAAAAAGAAAAAAAAGGAGGTTCAACGTCACGATGCTCTACTCTAGCCTTCTCATCCTCATTCCTTGGGATACCTAGGTACTATTTGAGAGAAGGGGAATTGGGGATAGACAGTAGAATATCGACCCAGTCGCATGTGAACGACAGTAGCAATGGTGGTTACTCCCATATAGCTCCACCAATTTCCTAAATCTGCAATAAGCTCATAAAGTGAGCCCAGGAGCTTGCCGACGAATGAGAGGCCGAAATCGCATCTCTACACTCCAATTCGCCCTCACATTCACGTCTCCCCCGCGACATCCCCACGTTCGCGCTTACGAGATGTTTCGCGTACCTGGCAGCCAGTCCACATGGGGGCGTTTAGAGTTTCCAAGGCGAGTTGTGTTGACCAATTTAAAGGGCCGGCAACATCCCTTATCACACGAGCTACTCCAAATTTGACATCATCTCGTGAAATCGATCGACTGCTTGAGCTTCAGGGCATGATTCGTATTCACTGGCGAGTCCCGTTCCACCCTGCCTACGATCATGCGTAAACTTCTTTCACCGTTATACCGTTGCTCCCCGAATTCGTCTGTTGATTAGGTAGACGTTTTTAATTATTAGATTCTGTTAGAATTCTTTATTGGAAAAATGCGCTGAATACATATGCAGTCATAGTGTAACGGAGTGGGAGTGTTAATTCATGATCGCGTACATGACGATTTGTGTGACAAAAGCCGGTGTTAGAATACACCTGGTCGATATGGAGAGCAAGGCTAGGTTAGATATAATATTGCGGCTTCCTGATCAGCCGCATCTGTACGACTTCATGCCGGCCCCTTCGGTCTATTGCGGAGATGAGACGCCTGTGGGCTTCTATTAGCCTCATCTTCGGGATCTGTTTTACTGAAGATGGCAATTCCCCCGGAGTCTATCGATGCACTCGTCATCTGGCAACCCTGCCCTTTATACAAGAAGTTCAATTTCAACTTCAAATTCTCCGGGGACACTATCAATATCACATAGCCTCCAATCTCCCTCGAGCAGGCTTTGTTACGGCAAATAAAGTTCACACCTGCCTAAAGGGGAAAACTTGGAATTGTAAAAGGGATCTTGGATATTGCTGACAAAGTCGTGTTATAAAATGTCACCTAGGTTACATTGCTTCTCTGAACCTGCCAAGCATACCTTTGATCGGAAATTTCCAAGCTTAGCAATTCGAAGTTGATTTAATCACACCCAAGGCCCCTGGAATAACAAGGCGTGCCATACTATTGATTGTCCGTCCGGCCCCTGAGGGGCTCTGTCATAATTCCGTTTCGTCATTCTGGTAAATAGGGGCTTGATAGTTCAAGTTAAATGTTACATGATCATTGCCATCTCAACTAATTGTGATGATAAGCTTGGTTTCCAGTTGTTTTTCACTATATGATAGGCAGATTGGCATATAACACTAGTTCTCGCCGGTGCGGGATGTATTTCAGCACATCATGGTGTCTGGTGAAGTATTTATTATGTAGAGGCACCAGCGGTCTCTAGATAAACAGCTCACCAGGAAGACATACTTACGGACATGACAACCAAGGTCGTATATGTGTCGCGCGGACCTTGGGGCCTGTACGCTTTCTGGGCTGATGAGTGTGATACTAGGCCCTCTGGCTCCACGAGGAAGATCTGTACTGTATTGTTTGGCTCGAGAGTCGACCTCATAGCAATCAGGCCAGCAGGCATTGACAAATCAGCTCACCACCTGTGTTTTGTGTTGTTGCATATGACGCTACAACCTCATTAGGTTTAAAACTAAATGAAATAACTAATCTATATCTCATTATCTTAATGGAGACTTGCTTGGTTTCCTCGTTATGTTCCTCCTGGCAAGCTATCAACGGTAACGCATTCAACCATATCGATACTATTACTTCACTCAGCGAATGAGAAAACCATACTACCGATATAATGTAAAGCTTCCTAAACATGTGCTTAGGATCATATAGCCCTCACAGTATTAGGGGTTGAAGGTCTGTCTCGTGGCAACAAGCGACGATGACGACCTAAGTACTCATAGATCGGGTAACCAGGCAACGGGCATGCTCGGCTATCCAAAATTTTATTCAAGCGTCAAAGCGAAGAGTTATCTTCTGCTTTAATAACCTCCTGGCCTGTCAGAGTGGTGGCACAGGCGTTGGGCCATACGTACAAATCTCACCGTGCGTCAGTACCCCTTTCACCAACTTTTTGAAAACGCGACTTGGACAGTTCCAATTAATAATCATGAATGTTGTAAGCAATACGTCCGTCAGTGTATCATTTCCTCGACCTCGCGAGTGTTTATGCTTAATATGGATTCAAAGGAGGGCTTCGGTATAGAGCTAGCACGACTGATATACCTAGTAAATCTAGATCCCGCGGCAAGTGAACCTATGTAGAGCTTATCAACGCGCGCTCATAAAGATGTTTAATATTCGCTCTCTTCTAAATGTTTCTGATTTAGATACATCATTGAATATCTTACCATACCCGGACTTCTGTGTCGTAGTTACCCAGCTTGTCAGCTAGTAGTAGCGGCACCTGTTAGTCATAGACATAGTCGAAATACTTTCATTGTGAATATGTTAGGTCAATGATTTATGAATAAATCAATCACATGCATCGGTATTGTAGTGGATATGACCATAGCTTGGTCAATGGAGACCCAAGCATAAGAGCATACGATGAGGTCTCTAAGTATATGAACCAGCAAGACAGTTAGGACTCAACCCCATGAATCCCAATTATTGCCTCTCAAAATCAAATACCTGTTAGCCTGTCTGATACGTGATAAGAGGGGAACATCAGCGGATAAGAACCTCTACGATAGTTCGACCTTACGTGCTGCCGTATGCATGTATAGGACCCTGGCAAAGCGAATGACTATGATAGACCGCCGCTCATGTGACCAGTGTAACTAACTATCCGATTGATATAGGCCCTTAAAGTCACACGTGAGAACTGATAGTTACGTACCGTTAATCCAGCGCAAACAAGTAATGACAACAGGCGAGATTAAGCCTGTCTGAATACGGATCTATAGACGAGGGAAAATCGTTCGATTCCCGGCAAGTAGTACTTTTCTTTCAATGGGAAAACCCCTTAACTATGCTTTAAACTTAGACACAGACAGCTTAAACATATGGGAATGTTATCTGTAGTTCTCACTGGATGTAATATAAGAGACCGTGGCATGTATCTATTATATATCAACTTAGGCAAACCATAACGATGACCCAACAAGAGGCTACGTATAGTGAGGCATAATACTGGTAATATTTGAGTACGCTATATATCATAAGCCAATGTGTTACACTATTAAATGAAGCCCATGTTTTTGATGTGTAAATGTGGCTGCCTGACACCGCGAACTTTGTACACCGGCTATGGGGCTGGGGGTTAGAGTCTCAACGAGAGTATACTCCCACATAAGGATAATCATACGATACCAGAACGTATTATCCGTCTATATATTCGTGTTATCCATACTAAAAGGTTTATCTGCCGTGTACTTGCATATGAAAAGCCCCGATGTCTTCTAGCGCGGTAACTCGCAGGGATATTGTTTTCTTGCAAGGTACTAAGTAAGACACTATATTATATTGAAATAGATATATTAATATACTAATTTCTATCAGATATATTAGTAAGTTGACGGTAGCATATGAAAGTATCGGTTCCCTTGCTCGAGAACAGAGGGCAGACAGACGTCGCGGTGTCACTTTGACTCTCGAAAGCCATGATGTGTAGCACTTCTTGTGGAAGAGGATGGAATTATATTCAATAATCTATCAACTTCCGGCTTTTCACATCCTTGACTTTCCCATAGTTGCATGTGGATGGCCCCTGCCTAATATTACCAGATATGTTCATGATCTATATTCAGGAGTTGGTGGATACTCCACTTGGCATTTAAGGAACCACCGTGGCGCGGTTCGGAAAGGACATATGGTCTTACAATCATGGCTTTGGGTTTCGTCGGCCTGGGTGGGTTTTCAATCGTTAACTAACGACTTTGAGTGTTCATCCATTCCATATACTACAGCTTAAGCAGAGAATCACAACTGAATTCTACCTTTCTAACGTAGAGATCAAACTGCTGATTTTGCCTTATAGCCGTATCACACCTAAACAATCTGACTTTTGACATACACGATGAATATTAGCGAACAGCCACCTAAGGATCGATACCTCCTTTTAACTGAACGGCCTTGCGCCAACTTATGAATAGGAACATAAGCTAAAAACAGAGGAATCACAAGTAAACTGGCAAAGGCATTACAAGACACATCAATACACTGTAGGATATAGACATTACGCTCACGGTGGCATGGTCGGGGGGTATTAAGCACACCTGCTTAGGCAAATAGAGCGAAATAAAGGGCGAGCCCGCTGGGTACAGATTTGTCAAGACCACCGGGGAAAACAGCAGCGGTTTAAGAGAAGAGCGAGGGTTCAAGGATGATGGGTAGTGAGATGAGCGGCGTTTCGGTGATAGCGCCTGGATCTCAATTCATCAACCTAGGCTTGAACACGAGCGAGGCCATACATACAAACTACATACAGGTTACGCAGCTAACACCACGATTGCCCGCACGTAGCTAAACAACTACGTAGGAGAGATAGAGCCTCTGAGATAGTACCATAGTATCATCTGGGGTCCTTATATTGCTATCAACAGTCCATGGGATCGTTCCAGAGGTATCGGGAGCAACATAATGTTCCTGACGGCTGCGACAGAGGACATTTCACTCGGGATAAATCCCGTAAGGAAAGGGAATAGCAGGTCAACGACGTACTATCAGCGTACCATCAGCGCTCAAGGCACTACTTAAGAGTTCATGAATGGCTAGCTCGTCGTACGTCCCCCGAAGGGCTTGTAAGCTGCTGAAACGACACCACCACCTGAATCGAAGAGAGGAAGGAAACGGAATGTTACTACAACAGGAGGCGTCTCATTATAACCATCCGCCGAGTGAATTATCAGAGTGAGAGCGTCAAGCAGACAAACCACGTTGGCTGCAGCGTAAAGCACTAGAGGGTGAAAGAGTATTAGAACCATGTTCGCTGCGCACAGTCCGGGAGGGAGGATATGTGAAGACACCGTTGTATACTCGATGAGAGGTCCCAAATGGATGACAATTGTGTAGTGGTTAATTATGGAGTGTTGTGGGCTTTGCTCCCTTAGGCACCTTTCCAAAACGGCGTCTACGTCGGGGCGACTCTGAGAACCCTTTGCCACATGTATTCACCGTGGAGAAACCGTATAGTTGTTGGATCTGCAACAGAGTATGATAAATAATAAGGGGTAGAAAGGCAGAATGATGTTGTCAAGAATAGGATAACATGGCTATGGTATGGCGAATAGACACCGAAGGAGTTCGACAGCATAACTAAAGTAGAAACATCTCCAGGGAACATCTTCTAGGCAAGGCACAAACCACCACCTGTAAATCCGACTGCTACGCCCAGTACGACAAGATGACCCTGTAGAAGGCGGTCCGTGAAAGCCCTTTAGTCAAATGGTGTCGTAAAACGGGGAATGTACTCTTTAGTACATGTGTCTCTATAACCTACATCGACGCCTGCTGCCTGTCGACTCATGAGTATTAGTGTGGTCTTAAGCTTACCAGGTAATCTTAGGGCGGCGCAATGCCAATATTCGCTTACCCTTCGTGTGAACGAATTATGCTCGTGGTAGCGGATACAGTGTGATAACTGGGGCAGGTGAAGGTGTCGATACCGACGTATTGTGGTGATATTTTCTTATATTCGCAAGAACGTCTTCCCATGCTCGTTATAAATGAAGGTTCTAACACACTCGTTAACACTATGATGATAGCTCTATGAAGAATTTCGCGCTGAGTTCCTGGAGGTAAAGGGCAGATGCCTATTACCTTCCTAGCGCTAAGCACATATATTCATTAGGTAGCTTAGGCTTCATCATGGGATATGTGGGAAGACACCTATTTGTCTGTACTAAGACGCAATCCAGGATGTCATTATCTGGGGATGAAGCGCGAAGTGTGGGAACAGTTACCGCCATGGCTTGGGTCAGATGCTACAGACTTGACCCAACCATAGATAGAAACGCGCGTTTATGCAGCCATGAGATTGGTGTTAGTGCACGGCACATGGTTCGGGATCCTTATTGAGCCTAACCGCTGGTATGGGCGCAGTTTCTGCCTTCTAATCTAGGTTGGCGTCACCGCCATGGAGGGTCTAAGACTTCGACACGTCGAAGGTGCAGCGGAGATGTGACTCCATCAAGTAGATCCTACCCGACGACACAATGAAGACAGGTGGAGCATTTCGTGAGAGTCCTGTCTATCTCAAGTTCGAGTATGGACCTTATATCACTGTGGACACTTGAAGTATATGGGTTGGAAGTTGGTATATCTATTGTTAGCATGGAAACGAGCTACTTATCCTACATACCTATATGGCAGTTTCACTAACCTAGACCTTTGTCCCGGAGCCACGATACTTGCTATTTATACATGCTGGCTTTGCTGGCAGAACTGATTGGTCGTATCAACCAATGACCAGAAGAACATCCCGCACAGTTTCTATAGGATTTCATGCTTACTCGTTAGTAACTCCCGTAATAGACGCCGCCAACCGGGGTGGTATTTCTCCATATTCACTGCCAATGTAGTGTATCATGGTGAAATCATCACCAACATGGCTCTATTCCCGGGGCGATAGGCTAGGATCTTCCATTAGGCGACATATCGCGAGTTGATCCGGGCGTTTTCTTGAGGTTGGCGATGAAGGCATCATCGCCCACAACCATGCTCGAGAAGCGGTCCCCTAAGCGCAAAGGCGACTAATGAGGAGATAGGGAGGATTCGGGGTACTATAATGAGATTGGACGGCGCTTAAGTTAGTCTGACGCCTCCGCCCACGTGGCATACCGGCAGCGGTACTGATGCAATGGCATCTATTGCACTCGGCTGTTTCCAGTCTGGGGAAGAACAGTATTCATGTTTTCCATTTCGCGCCCTGACTTGGCATGAGCAAAGAAAGGCCCCTCGTTTGGCCGGTGTCCACGCGCCAGCTTTGAGTGCACGCGCGCGCTGGAGTATTAAATATGAAAATTAGGGGACTGTTGTGTGGTATATTGCCCACACCAGCCTCCAAAGACACTGTTGCTTGAAAGACTCTCGGCCAACGGCAGCCCCAAGATAGCTTAGATACCTTAGATACCTTAATCATGCCGTGCGTCATGTCGCGCGCGCGCTCGGTGGCCCACCCCCCAGCCACCAAACTTGGTCTCAAGTCTGCTCGTGGGATCAGAGAGCCTCTAGTTGTGTAGATTTATCAAGAGACGAAGCAAGTATGGCGAGCCGCGCGCTGAGCAAGACGAAATGAAGAAAAATAGGACACAATCTAGAAGGCAAAGAGGAAGAAGCTCGAAAGGAACTGTGCATAAATGGGGGCCGACTCCCAGATCTTGAGGGGATGAACGGTTCGGTCCCAGCGATCTCAATAAGACCTAACGGAACGACGAACCTTGTCAGGTCCTGACGCCTGGAACCACTCTTCGGTGTATTATTTGTTTACAGCCCATCATTTGTGCTCATCAGCGACGCCATCCCGCTGTCACATCCTCAGCTCGTGTTCAGCCCATTCTACCCGTCACTTAAACAGTCACCTAGCCAGCCAGCCAGCCATTCAGCTAGCGGGAGAGCTGATTGTGAGTCTGTGACCGGGCATCGTTGACCTGCCGTGAAATCTCAGCTGAGTAGGGTCAGCCGGTTGGAGTATATCTTGCCGCTCACAGCAAAGACGACAGTTAAAAAAAAGGTGAGTCGTGAGTGGTTGTTTCAATCCTGATAGTGGTTGTTCCATGTGGGACGCGGGCGAGGAGGGCGCTAACTGAGAGCCAAATATAGCAAATATAGACAGCCCTGGAGCGCTTAACTGAGGTATCAAGTACCTCCCGGACTACACGAACCCAGTAACCGACCAGGGCTATCCGGCCAATCAAACTCGAGAGCAGCTGTTAGATCTTAGTCCCCCCGAGCTAAGCTGGGCTAATCCTAGCTCGGGTAACTTAGACTACGAGTACGTACTGCGTACATACATACCTCGAGCCTTAAGTAAGGATCAGTGAGGGTGTAAGTTACTGGGAGTGCTCTTCCGACGACCCCATCCACAATTTCTACCTACTACCTACCTATCTTCTTCCTACATACCGACAGATCTACCTACAGGCCTACCTACAGGCCTACATACAGACCTACATACAGACCTACATACCTACATACATCCTATGCAACACTAAAGCAAGGTTTAGCACACACGACTGGCCCAGTCTGTACGTATGTGTGTACGGTATACGCAGTATATGTGTCTATGTACATAGTATGTATGTAAAGGTCTTTACCGCATCTGACCCCCTGCTATCTTCATAGCCAATCTCGACAACGCTTCAATTTACACGCCCACTGCTGGCCCACCACTGCCGCCGCCGCAGTCAACTCAACTCAACTTTCTCACTCGCCAACGGTTTGCCCCCCCTTAGCTCCACCACCACCACCTTGGGGCCACCTCATCGCACCGCAGACTCGTGTTAGTCCCCCGTCTGCTGGTCTCCTGCCATAGCCTGTGCTGGAGATAAACAAATCTGCCCTGGCTCCCTTCCAGGTATATGGTCATCCGTCCTGGAGACTGTCGTTCTCTAAGCCCTCACCCCCCCCCCCCCCCCCCCCTGGCTAGCTGGCTCTTCTGGGGCCACGCCCATAGCATTGGAACCGTCACATCGATTCTAGCGTTTCTACCGGGGGTAGTTTAGTTTCCCGTCTAGCGCCTCCGTCTCAGCATTGACTACTAGGTGGCCTGCTGCAGTTCCTTGCCCCTACCTCACACCCAGCCGACGATCCTTCATCTAGCCAAAGTCGTATACATATTACAACCTCTCCCCCCTCTCATCTGCCATCCTCCAGGTGCCGGCTCTCCCTTCCTCACGGCGACTTCTCTGTGCGGCTTGTAGGCGTCTTGAACTCCCGTCTCACCACCAGACCAGTCTCGGTTTATCCATCACCAGAGTCGCCATCATGCCTACAAGCAAGCCCAAGCTCGCGCAGTTGACTACCCCCGTCACGGCGAGCTTCCCTTCAGAGCTCTCTGCTCTATCGGCGAGGACGCCCCTCTCGGCAGTTCCTGACTTCATCAAGGAAGAATTCCCCAGCAGCGCCAAGACTCCCATTAGCCCGCCTACGGCCTATATGGACTTCCTCAAGGCCATGTCTATTCCCTCACCAGTCGTGCCAGAAAAAAGATCGGGCTCCACGACTCCAGAAGTAGAGGAAGACTTAGCGCAGGATTCAGCACCATCTACTGCGAGCAGCGAACAGACGGATTGCTCGTGTAAATGCGGAAACCACAAATCACCGCCTGCTGTTCCGCCTAGCTCGTTTCCTAGCCAACCCATGTCCGCACCACCGACGGGAACGACGTCGTTCCCTAGTCTTCACATTCCACCTTCTCCTGCAGTGTCAACTCTGGACTCACCCCTTAGTGCAACAGCGCGGTCACCCTTTAGCGCAAGATCAGTACGGTCACCGTTTGACTGGGAAACAGCTTTGAAGCCGAGGTACGGGCAGGACTGCAGGGCGCAGAAGTCGTCAGCGAAGAGTGTGAGGCATATACGGGAGGTTGTCACGAGGACCGTTACTTACACGCCGAGGATGAGCCCGGCACCAAAGGGCAAGAGGAGGAAGACGCATTCGGATTGTTCCAAGGTCCAAACACCTCCAGCTGCGACTCGTACGAAAACCGTCTAAATTTACCACTCAACCAACCCCTTACATATTATTAACTACCAAAAATCCGAACTAACTAAAGTCTCATCGACCTCTCCGATTCCCACGACGGCTTTTTATGCCGACATCTATACATCTTTCATTTGTCCATAGCTACTTTACTACCTATCTTTCCTTGAGCCGCCGACATATCTCTTCAGCACTACGCAGCAGCAGACTCACCAGCAGAGAGCTCGGCGGGTAAAATGCCCCCTACCGAGATGAAAATAACGGCGAAAATGATTTTACGGTTCCTCACGACGCACATCCGCGGCGTACCTGGTATTACAGAGAGAGCACAGGGTTTGGCGACGTGTCTATTTTGTTAGAAACTATTACGGAGTTTATTGGCGTTGCCGGCGGCGTCCGCAATCCTAGTCAAAGGCTTGCAAAAGCGATACCAAGGAAATTACGAAGTTTTTTTGTCTTGCTGGGAGGGCTTGGGAAAGGGAGACCAACAGGAAAACGAGGGCAAGCAGGTTCCGTTTGGTCGGGATGGATTCATGAATTCGTGTAGCCAACGTTTTACGATACATAACATGCCTAGCCTAGTAACATCGAACGTGTTCGACGGCCAAAAACTCCATCCGGACCCCTCCCCGCCGGGGGCCCCGATGCGCGCTGCTTCGTGACTATTTATTTGTTTGTTTATTTTGAACAACCGGGTACGTGAACGGACGTTGAATGTTGTGATGCCCCATAGCGTGGCCTTCAATGCGGCCGGGAGGCTGGGTTCCTAAGTGTTAAAGCTTGCTTGGACTCTACTTGGTGGAGAGTTGGCCGACGTCTGTGGCGGCCAGCCGGCCGCCTCTAGGTACACACATACATACATACCCCTCGGTGGTGGTGATTTTTATTTTGGTGACCACGCGAACTGCCGCACTCGCAGCAACCAAGATTGAAGATACCCGGCGAAGATCGCCCAGTGACGAACCAGTTGGTCGTCAGGTAGGTATCACTGGCTGTGTGCAGGAGACACCACCACAGACGTGCCAGCTGGGCGGCCGTCGAACAGCTTACCTACCTGGGTTACTTCTCTCATCACTTACAAGAGCCCCAGGAACTTGCCGATCACTGTAACCCTTCCCTCCCGCCGGCGTCGTTACCTTGTCACATACTATACTGAAGAACCTGGACGACCGTCCGTCCGGTCACACACTTTCCGCTCAAAGTCGAGAGAAAAGCCTGCCCGCCGGATACGTGATTCTCCAGAACTACCTGTTCTGGTACACCAAGGACGACGCCCGACTGGTTCATCTCGAACGTGATTGGCCAGCGCTCACGTCCCGGAATCCTGGGACTTGCAGTGGTGGTGGGTGGGGAGCAGAGAGCAGCTGGACAGGGGTCGGTAAGGTAGGGGAGAGATTCTGTTCTTCGGAAAAAAGAAGAGGAGCGGACGATGGGTACTGGGACCTAAGCGCCTGGCTCGAACCGAGCCACCAACCAGAGCGGTCCAAACAGAAAGCTTTCATCTTGCTTTAGGCTGGACCGGGGGGTGGGTTGCGATTGTGTCGTGCAGCGACTCCATCCACATCCGCCCGGCTATTGGCTGCGACGGTGGCCATTTAAGCGCCCACGACCTTTTGTTTGATTTCTTTCCCTTCTCGACGACCCCTCGTGGAGTTCTTCCCGCTGGATTGACCGGCGAGTTCTTATGTAAGTGACCAATCCATGGAAGTCTAGCCAGCTTTTTTTGTCAAGGGGGAGACAAAAAAGGAAAAGAGGCACCTTTGCAGTTTTACCTACTGCCTTTGGAATATGGATTTCCGGTTGTTTTGCTTCGTGATATGGTCACAATACCCAGCGGTGAACAAGGAAAAATAGCATTTTGCCTCGACACACGGTTGGCCGCCGTCGAGGTGGCCGTCCACGGGTACAAGCTAAGCAAAACAATACTACGCCATCACCTGCCTATTGCCATAATCTCGATATCAGGGCTCGTTAGCGGGTAGGTCTGCGTTCTGGTGGCCATGGCTGCCATCTGAGGCCGTGATCTTGATCAACAACGGCCATCGAGTAGCATTGTTGACGTTTCCTTACAACGCAACGCGTAAATGCGCATTTCGGCACTCATACTATGTAAGCCAAACGTGACACACTATGTAAGTACATAACGTCAACAGCAGTAGGCCAAGGACTCGATGACGAACAAGGCAGAAACACACCCGGCCATACGAGGCACAAGAAATGTGACGAGGCCGCAGTAGCCAGCTGTGACCGTTACCTAGGCACAGTCACCTATCTATTCAGTAGGTATGTAATAGTAAGGAGTCAAGCATGAAGTCGTCTCCATCTCCTGTAAGTGCTTCGGCTGTGCCATCCCGCACTGATCTACTAGTACTGTTAGTACATATATATCACATACTACGGAGTCGGTAAGCCACCCTGGTCCTAGCCGATGGATCCTAGTCGGTCCCAATCGAAAGGATATTCTGGGCAAAGAAGATTGTTATTCTCCGAGCGAACGCCTACGTAGTAGTTACTAGCAGCCCCTCCCCTTTCGCCTCGCCCGTCACATCGCCCGTCCAAAGGTCGTGGAACGTGAGTTCTTTTATGTTTCACTGTCAACCGGGTTTTTTGACTCGGAAGTCCAAAGCCTCAATCGTGGTGTCGAATCGAAACATGGGAATCTCATTGCAAGAGACAATGTTTCAATCTTGCTTTCTGAGACGAATGTCATCTCTTTACATACTACTGACATAGTATTTTTCTGAAGAAACACCCCATGCACCCCCCCTCGATCAGTTGTTTTCGGTTGTTTCGGATCTCTGGGTAGGATCTGGAGAAGGAAGACAGCAGTTAGGTTGTATGTACATACATACCAAGCAGCTATTATAGCCAGCTAGACTGGGAAGTAAAATGAGCTTTCGGATATTATCTATTTTAGGTTCCGTTTGCGATGCAAAGGCCTCCTCGCGCCACGTGGAATCCACGCCTGCGCCGACGCCTCTCTTACATATATGTTCTCGCCAACCAACGAGACTAATACATAGTACCTACGTAGGTAGGTTGACTAGTGCGTCGATGAAATGAGATGAGCGATATTCTATAGTGTCTCGTTCCCTACCTGCCCCTCTCTTTCCTCCCCCCTTCCCCTTCCCCCGGGTTTACCGCTATAGCCTCGCAGGTTTCCGGAGTCTCGTGCATCGCGTCCTAATAAGCCAATGTGACAACTTCGCCTTAGTGAGTCCAGGGCGCAAGAATGTGATGGGCTTCGGGTCCCGTTTCATGAATCACGTAGTATGTCTCCATCTCCCACACGTGGAGAGAGAGGCTCGGCCAACCATACATTCCGGTTTAGATTCCGAGGGGCAGAAAGGAGGCCTCGAAGGCGGCAGGCAGACAGGCAACCTTCACTTGCCTTGGAAAGAAGAAATTGCATGTACTACGCGCACTAATTCACGCACACGATTACGTACGGTTTTCACCAAGACGGCAAACACCATACGAAGCCGACGAGAGCCGTCTCGGCTTCCGTGTGTGCTATGGGTTGGCTGCTTCCCTGAGGTGACCAGTCGGATCTCGATACTCTCGGGCTAGTCAGTCTTAGTCAACAAGATAACGCTTCTCATCCATCCTATACATACATACATACCTGTTCTACTAGCAATATCCACCTATCATACGTCGGCCTGCCACCGAAATATGTACTATCTTCTGCGTCTCTGACTCACCTACGCTCCGGACGACGTCTATGGGTCCTATTGAGTCCCGCCGACACCACTATACGAGTTCAATCCGTCGAGTGGCGAGCGGTCGAAGGCTCGTTGGGCAATTGCTTAAGTCGGAATCGGTCCGTCCGTCGTAATTATGGGGCCACCCGCCGTCCGCGTCGGTGCTAGACTGCGCATCCGGCACGCCCTTTTCGAGGCTCGGCTCGGCGCCGTAGACCTTGGCCCAATGAGCGTCGAAGGAAATGCCACGACGGGATCCTAGGCCGGGGCACCGGAATGTTAATGGCGATCTCGCGGATCAGCGAGCCGAAGACGCCGGATGTGCCAGCGATGGTATGCTTTAGGGAAAGGGTAGGAGGCGGGGATGCTGCGGCATGTAGCTTAGCTTATCCGGCGATGATCTGGTCTGGTTATGCTGCAGCTTGAGATTTAGCCCGACAACCGCGGTATCTGGGAGTCTTTTCGAGAGCTGGATAAACATATCTGTGTAAAAGGCGTCGTCATCGGAAGATGAACGGCTCATCGCTTGCTCTATCTACATCGAGGAATTTACGCCTAGCCAGAAACACTAGTTGTTCCGTAGCAAGGTAAGACTGTGCTCCTCTCCTCCGAGGACGACTGCCGTGACATTATTGTTGTAGGCGGTTTCGAACGAATCCTTATGTGCCGCCAAATAGTCTGCCCTGGGATATACAGGCACTGGAAACCCACAGTGTGGCTAGACCGGAAACTCCCCGGCATGCTGGCGGAATGTATACTTATGCATAACTGTGGACATTTCCGGCAGAAAGTGTACAAAGCGAGGCACACCGTAGTCTACTATTGTCACCATTAACTTCTCTAGAGGCGCTAGAAAACGCTTGGATAACGAACTGCAGAATTTTGCTTAATATTTTGACTCCAGAGCCATGGCTTTGTGACACTGTCGTGTCTTGAAAGACCTCGATGCTCCCCTCCCCCAACTCCCCAGGTATATTCAGGCCTCTCTCACCTCCTTTGCGACAGCATTACACAGCGCGACCCTAACGCCCGCGCCAGTCAGGACGTGGATCCAGAGCCTCTGGGTATCGCTTAGGTGGTCGTTGGCGCTCTTGACCTCGGCGAACATGCACTCCTTCATCGGTTCCGTCCGCCAGAGGATCAGGTCGGGTAAGCCGCCGCCGCGCTGCCCGTACTCCTGCGCCATGACCTTGCACACGGCGGCGAGCGCGGCGCCGTCGAAGCTGTCGGCGAGCTCGAGGAGGTCCGCCGCCTCGTAGTCCCAGTTGAGGCCGACGACGCAGGTGCGGGCATCCCGCTCCCGCCGGTCGACCGCCTCGATGAGCTTCGCGGCCCCGCCGTTCGCGATCTCCACAAGCCGGTGGTTGATCTCGGATGCCCTGGTCGGGTAGAAAGCGTCCGTGTGTAGGTCCAGGGGGCAGGTCTGGTATGCTGTTTGGAAGACGTTGGGGACGTAGAGGAAGAGGATGTCGAAGAAGAGGTACGCAAAGAGGGTCCGTATTATGCCGCCTTCGGCGTGGTAGCCTTTCCAGCCTTGGCTGCGATACCAGCTTAGACACATGGCTTCTACGTTGCATTCCTCGCTGTCCTCTGCTCCATCAAGCCACACTGTCTTCGTGCTTGGTCCTCGTGCCTTCTTCGGGTTCGCTATGATTTCCTTCTTTAGCTGTATTCCCTCGACATAATGTTCCTCTGGTTTTCGTAACCGGACGTGGCCAAAATCATGTTGTAAGCGTTTCGGTACCTTAAGTTGCCTCTCGAGCTTGACCAATCGTTTCTGTATGTCATAATGGTAAATGAGATGGCAATCTCGATCCTCTAAAGCAGTCTCGCAAGTTGTCACTGCGATTCGTTTCCAGTGTTTCTTCTGTACTTCCGCGTCGGCGTAAGCCGGATCAGATTCTAGAGCGTGCATGTAATGCTCCTCCAAGAGAGCCTTCCGTTGGTACCATGAGCCTCGACGCGCCAAGTGGAACAGACGTTGGTCAAGCAACTCGACCAACAGTTTATACTCCCGGTGGTGTTCCTTCAATCGACCAAAGACATAAGCAGCCTTATGAACGATTCGAGTATATGGATGGCCTGGATTGAGTCGTCTTAAGTAGGCGCCTTCTCCCGATTCGTAAACCCTTTCCTCTTTCTCTTGTTCTTCCTGTAAGAGAATTTTCCATCGCGGGTATATCTCCTCGAAGACTTCTGTGACCTTTCGGAATCCCGCCGCGGTAGGAGGTCCATTGAACTCTAGAATATTGTCGACGACAAATTCTGTCCTCACAGCCGTCTCAAATCCCAGTAATTGAGCTCTCGAAGGAAAAATGTTGGTGGACCTGCTAACTATGTATTGGGGGAAATTGCGCCTTGATATCTTTGCAAGAATAATCGTAGTCAGAGACTTCTCTGTCCACTGTGTCGAGCGATAGAAGACTAAATGGACCCTCTCGAAGAGCTTGAAGGCCGGCAAAGAAAGCCTGGTGCAAGGCCCTGTTATGGCTAATATTTTCTCAAGGAAATGTTTTCTCCTGTTTGAATCCTCGCCGGCTCCGGGGCCTGGTGAATCTACTTCTGGCGTATTCCTATCCGGCGAGTCGACGGAATCAGTAGTGCTGGACCGCCTGAGTCCCATGGAGAATAAACCAGCCTGTTGGTTGCTCATCTTACAAATAGATTTTGCTAAGTCAGCCTTGTTCTTGCCTTGAACTTTGGCTTCCTTAGCGATGGCTTTGATCTCGTCCAGACGCAGAAGTGGGATAGCCTCTTCCACGGTGGTAATAAAATCAGCCGAACTGTCTGCAAAAGTGAACTTGTCGCCTAAGACACATTGCTCCTGGGCAAAAGAAGCAAGCCTCGTTTCTGCGGATTCTGAGACCGATTGCGGGCTAGAAGAGCTCGTTGGCAGATCTCGGCTCTTCTGTAGCTCATTGACGGCTGCCCCAATATCTAGTATATCGTTATAATAGCCCAGGCGGGTAATTCGGTGCCACGAAGATGTCTTTCTAAGGAACAAGCGTACGTATCTACAATGGCGGGTCAGAAGTGGATTCAGATGCAGAGATGGTTCGTTGTCTATTGCGCACAAGTATTGAGCTTCATAACTTAAACCGTTCCATTGATCAAAGATGTGCCTCTCTTTCTCATCGAACAGGTGAGATTCCTCATCTAGCACGGTACTGAGGGCAAGGTTGAAGGCGTCGACGTATAAAGAGTTCTTGCCTCTCACCCATTTTCTCGATTCGAGTCTCTCTGCTGCAGTCCCAGGGTCATCGCCTTGCGACGCTCGGAAGCTCTCATACTCCTTGATAGCTTCTTTATCTGCTTTAACTTCGGGAAGAGCACTCTCGATGGCCGTTGGTTGAAGCGGATGAATGTCCGTCTCCGTCTCCGTCTCCGATTGCTCCTCCGACTGCTCCGAAGCTGCATTATCAAAAGCAAGGTCTGGAGTATTCTCTCTCCGCACACGCGGTAGCGGCTTCAGTGATGAATCATATTTAGATCCATATTGATCAGAATTCTCATCGCTTCCACAACTCCCTTCTCGCTTTACCCTTTTCGGAGGAGGTCCATCGGTTGTTCGAACATATTCACTACTAGGACTCGCGGGTTTTGGTTTCTTCTCGACAAAAGCGTCCATTATTGCCTACCAAAAAAAGGACATCATCTTGACCGATTTCTTACGGGAAGGTCTAAATGACTTCCTATATGTAAAACGCGTAATCATACGTGAATTTGTCTCTGGCAGCTGGGCATGGTTCCATGGAATGCCACTAAACGCGCTCTCACGCGTTAACGCGCCCTTGTCCTGTACGTACATTAGGTACCTAAGCGTCTTCAATATGCGAAGTCCGTATTATGTAAGCTAGGTATCGATCGGCATTGTTGCGGCCGTCTTCCCGACCATCAACTGCAGGGGTAACCTAAGTACCACCTCTATCCATTACATAGTACATGTACCTACCAGCTCATGTAGTTTTCTACTTTAGAACCTCCCAACTGAATTCCTACCTACTTCCTAACAACTCGCCATTCGCAACGCGATTCCCACCCGAACCAACCCGCAACCATGGCCGACGAGATCCGCCGGACCCCCGTGCCCGTGCCGCAGGTCTACGCACAGCTAGCCCAGGCCGCGGCGCCGAGCCAGGCGCCACCGCCCGAAGCCGCAGCTGGAAGCACCGCTGAAGCTCCCGCAGGCGGCAGCGACCCTAAGGACGTCGCCATGGCCGATGCTACTGCTGCCGCTGCTGCTGCTCCCAGCACCGAGCAAGCTCCTGTACGACTTCCCTCCCCTAATACACTGGCTGACTGACTGGCTCTGTCTTCTTCCCCTTACCATCACACAACACAACATACACACGCACACACACTCTCTCTCTCACGGAAAGCTGACGATTTTCCCTATTCAGTTTCCAGCTCCCGCCATGGCGCCCACGACAAACAACGCGCCCAGCCCGGCGCCGCCCGCGCGCACCGGCACGCCTCTGCGCACCAACGGCCAGGAGAACAACAACAGTAACAACAGCAATAACAACAGCACGTCGCGCGCCGCGTCGCAGCACCCAGACGCGAGCTTCACCATGCCCGCTGAAGCGCCGCCCCACGGCGCCCCCGTCCGGCAGTACCTGAACACGAAGGTGACGGGCGCCGTCCTGGACGGCATGAAGCTGTTGGCCAAGGAGCGGTAAGTTTTCATCGATCCCACTTGTTAGTTTTATCGTGCACGTATGCATGGCTGGCTTTCTACGGCGGTTTTTTACTGATATCTATCTGTCTACGTGCATCAGACCGAAGGACCCCCTGCGGATTCTTGGCGAGTATCTACTTCAGCGATCTAAAGAACTGGAGACGCCGTCGTCGACGTAAAACGCGAGAGGTAGCATTATCTACAACGGAGTTTCGGAAGGAAGGGGGAAAAACAGGAGGCAAAAGATTTGGCGTTTGCGAAGTTGTATATACACTTGTATGGTAGATCCCTTATTTTTTTCACACGACGATACCACTGTTCTGGGATGTGGGCGGCAAAAATCATAGAGTAATAATACGTTTATGAGACTCGCATTGGTGGTCTCGTATTCATCTCGTATGAATTGGGTCATTCGTCTATCTTACGTGACTAGAGAACCGAGCATTTTTGGCTGTCCCAAAAGCAATTCCGTCCGTCCCACGAACTCCATTGACCAAGCATTCATTCCATGCAAAACACCGCCTCTCGGGGCTTATGCGACGATGGTGCTGGCCGTGGCGCTCTCGTACTTCCAAGTAGGGGGGAGGACACCGACGGCCTTGTAGTAGCGGGCCAGACGGTGGATTCGCGACTCGATCAGAATGAGGCGGAACTTGGCGTCCTTGTCTTTGCGGTTGCGCTCCAGGTGCTTTCGGACCGAGACGGCCTTCGCGTGATCGTTAGCATCCACCGAGGCGTTCTCTCCTCTTTCAATCGAGTGTGTATATTCACGTACCTTCTTGATCAACATGTACAGGTCCTCGGGGAGTTCGGGAGCGAGGCCTATATGAAGATCGCACCGTCAGCCTTGACCAACAGCGGCAGTATGTGACCCATGATTCTGGAGAAACATGGAGCATCACAAAGTTTTCGGAGAAAAATTGCGACTATATCATGCTTCGGGCTGGAGGGGTATCATGTTGTACCATTAGACTTGAGGATTCGCAGGATCTTGTTACCTAGAATTGCCAAGTCAGCGAGAGGGGAAGTCGGAAAATTAGAATGGAAAGCCTCCATACCAGTGACGACGCGGACTTGCGCGATGCCGTGGGAGTCACGTAGAATGACACCGATCTGAGAAGGAGTAGCACCCTTCCGTGCCAGTCTGCAAATCTGCTCCTCGACCTGGTTGGGAGTGGTCTTGAGCCACGCAGGCGGCGTTCGCGAGTAGGGGATGGCTGAGGCGGAGATACCCTTTCCCTTGCTGTGAAGACGACCCATTTTGGCGGAATTTGCGTGACGACTTTTGGTGGTGGTGGGAGAGATTGAAAGTCGGAGATCGTGTGGGAGGATTTTTGACAGGTTCAATTTTTTTGGTGAGAAAGCTGCCAGAAGTTGTGTGTCGATTCAGATTGCCCTCTGGTGGTCCAAGCTCTCAGTCCTACCCTACTTACTTTAAAGAGCCGGAGTTTTGCCGGCTGCCCAGACCAATTCCCTGCGGTCCAGAAGTGTTGGGCAATTTCTTCACTTCAACCTTCTCGGCACTAACAACAACGGTGGATTTCTCATCAAATTCTACCATATGAGCTATAGAAGCTAGGTTACTACCTTTGCCTGTTACATGCATAACTCGTTTTTCTATATCAGCAATTTTTATTGCTTGTAGTGTTTTCGCACTCAAGGTAAGCTCTTGGATCCCGCCTTTCCGCCAATTTCTCTCTTGTGATGATACAACCCAAAACTATTTTCTATTTCTGGTACCTCTTATATCATCGGGTCTTTTGGCCTGAAATGTATTAAAAGGACTTCTGATTGAGACCGTAAGCTTGGCTATGTCAGTATAGATGCATGGCTAGACCTCGACTAACTGTCTGTGTACAGGTAACACCGTGAGCATTGTACCTTGTGAACGATATTGATCTTGTGGGACTGCCATCTTCTCCCAAGGGATTTAAATAGACATCCCCTTTGTACGGTACTAAATTCATCTTGACAAGTCTGTTTTGGACCGAAAACGATTTAGATCCAGTAAAGTGATCCTCAACTACTCTTGTGCCACGAGGAACCCACCAGGCCGCAGCACTTAGTTGAGAATCCCTACTGAGATCCGTTGAGTCCAAGCCTATGCAGTGTCTAGGGCCAATGAGAAAAACGTCTGAAACAGGCAACCATAAATACTTTTTATTACCGTAATTGAAATATCAAGCCCATAATTGGCATCGAACGCTTCGAGCAATTACTTGAGTACAAACCCGAGTCGAATCATGTACCGGCCGTCATCAGCTTAAGAAAATCAGTCTCCTCGCGTTGCAAACGCCGGGAACGAGATTATATTCGAGGTTGTAGTAATGTTTTCAATCAATTCCAGTAGCTCATAGAGCAATAATCTAAATTGCCATTTTTTACCCGAGCCATGCTTCATATCATCCTGGTTGTGAATAGACCAGACATATAGTTAACTGATGCTTTGTCCGATTACAAGGTAACTGCATTGTGGAAGTCTTTACCAGCGTAAACGGCATTGCTTCCCAGCTCCTCCTCAATACGGAGAATCTGGTTAAGCTTGGCAAGACGCTCAGAGCGAGCTGGGGCACCAGTCTTGATCTGACCTGCGCGGATACCAACGACGACATCGGCAATGGTGACATCTTCCGTCTCGCCGGAACGATGGGACACCTGCACACCCCAACCATTGGCGTAGGAGAGCTTCGCGGCCTGGATAGATTCGGTCAAGGTTCCGATCTGGTTGAGCTTCAGGAGCAGGGCGTCGGCCGTCTTCAGCTCGATGGCCTTCTTGATACGGATGGGGTTAGTGACCGTCAGGTCATCAGCCAAGACTTGGATGCTTTGAGTCTTGAAATAGTAGCTCCAGGCCTCCCAGTCGTCCTCCGCGAAGGGGTCCTCCATGCTGATAATCGGGTACTTCTTGGCAAGATCACTGTATATAGCGGCTAGCTCTTCATAAGTGACCCATTTGGTGGGGTCGCTGTCAGGGTTCTTGAAGTCCAGGTCGTACTTCTTAACATCCTCCTTGTAGAACTCGCTAGAAGCAGCGTCCATGGCAATATTTACCTTGCCAGTGTATCCAGCCTGTTCAATAGCGTCGGTAATAAGGTCAAGAGCTTCATCAGCAGTCTGGATATTGGGAGCAACGCCACCCTCGTCTCCGACGTTGCCCGCAGACGGACCGTACTTCTTTTTGGCAAGTACCTTGAGCTTTTGGTAGACCTCGGAACCATAACGTAAGGCCTCAGAAAAGGAAGGAGCAGCGGAGGGGACAACCATAAACTCCTGGAAGGCAAGCCGGCCACCAGCGTGGGAGCCGCCGTTGAGGACGTTCATGAAGGGAACGGGCAGCACATAAGGCTTCTTGGTACCAGCCAGGTCCGAAACATGTGCATACAGCGGCACGCCCTTCTCAGCAGCGCCGGCCTTCGCAATGCCGATACTGACGCCCAGGATAGCGTTGGCACCAAGCTTCGTTTTGTTGGGTGTTCCATCAAGGTCAATGAGAAACTTGTCGACTGCGCTCTGGTCCTTCACGTCGAGATTCTCCTTGATGACCGCGGGAGCAATGATGGTGTTGACATTTTCGACGGCCTTGAGGACTCCCTTGCCACCCCATTTGGTCTTGTCACCATCACGGAGCTCACAGGCCTCGTGTTGACCTATCATAGGCTATTAGTCGGACGAATCTTACTGAAGGTCAAGTGTTGGTTAGGCACGAACCGGTGGATGCTCCAGAAGGGACTATGGCGCGGTGGAGGCCAGTCTCAGTGACGACGTCTACTTCTACGGTGGGGTTTCCACGGGAGTCATAGACGCTGCGGGCGTGGATCTTCTTAATGGCCATTTTGCGGTCTGATGTGATGTTGAGGTTTCTAGGGCAGGAGGTTAGGTTAGTAAGTCAGCTAGAGGTATTAAACTGTAACAAATTGGGAAGGCAAGTAGAAATCCCGAGTAATCGAGGTGGTGTGAGTTTGAGAGACAAGAAATTCGCTCATTAGGAGCCTTGACGGAATATGCCTCAGGATGATGTTTTGATAGAAGCTAGAAATTGTACCTAAGGGGAGTCGGAGGGGAATTGGAGGGGGAATTTGGAGGGGTATTCGAGGTGGGATGAACGGAGGATGGTGGGGTAGCTATGGCTGAGTCCAACCTCTTAAGACTGACCGACTTACATACAAAATGGTATATGCTTGCGTTAGGAATATAGGTAAGCACTTACTTCGCGATTAGGAACCGAGGCGGTTGTTGACGAGGTGAGGAGGAGAAAGTAGGTAGTCAGAGGGAGGAGGGTTGAAAAAAAAAAAAAGTTAAGATTGAAAGATTGAAGGATTGAAGAGGGAGATGGTGAGATGATATGTTCCGTTTTGTTTGATGTTAGTGGGCTGCATGTCTGGACAACGTGAACAAAACGGATGGCGCGACTGAATTATTGGCGGGGTCTGTATATCGTATGTACATGCAAACGAAGAGGGGCTGGAGGGGTTTTGGTACAGTACTTGTCTCACAAGTCAGAGTTGCCCAGTCTGAGAGGTGACTCGAAAACTCGCAAATTGTTGGCGAGCTCTAGTAGTACTTAGGGTCTACATATTATAATGAGATAACTACATATACGCTCTATACATAATGCGTTTCCCCCATCCGTTACGTGTTTCACTGGGCACCTATACCTCAATATTGCACTGATATAGGTATATACTGTTATATTATAAGTTCATTTGGGAGAGGACTACATACCTAGGTAGACCATGTATAGATACAAAATTCGAAAAATTCGAAAAATTCGACGACATGGTCTGCTCAATCGGCCCTAAGCATCTATACTCTAATGAACTGTTGATACTGTCGTCAACAAGAGCAAAAACATACGTCAGATAAAGATCCAGAACAACCGCTTGCAAGGGTTAGCTGCCCTCCACCTGCCACCGAACATAGTTAGCAGGTATAAGTTGTATAAGCGCCTCATTGGGGTGAGGGCTAAGCAATGCACGGGCCATGTCGAGCCCACTCTAGGCTCTTTGCTTTTGGCCAATTGCAATGGGGATGTCCGTGTCGACTTCATCGTCTCCGCAGACCAGAAACTCATTTCCAACCATCCAGCTCCGAACCACAGGGTGGACCCGGGATGAATCGGCTGTATTCACTCCGGCAGAAGCCTCTAGAAACATCATAGGCTTGTAATACCTACATATAATTAATCTCTTCCCTCCGGCTCTCGGGTAACTGCGCATTTCATCACGTGAGCCTCAAGATCAGAGGCATCATCCTACATTTTGTTACGGTCCAGTTAATAGTGACAATAGCCGCGCTAATGCTCTCGTCTCTCATCAAAAGGTTATTTCGTGTTCTTGTGTTCATATACGTATATATGTATAGAGAGAGAGAGAGAAAGAGAGAGCCAAATTAGGGAGCTATTCAGCCCAAGGGGCAATGAAAGCACATAGATCCCCTACGCCGACTAACCCTCTTGGGGAGACTTCTCCTTTCCTCCGTCACCTATCTATATATCCGATAATGGATGCCCTTGATTATGTGTGCCACTCTCGAAAGGAAGGGGCTTTACTTTCGAGTGTGAACCTTAGAATAACAGCATTGCCGAATAGGAGCCGGACGATCCCGTTAACTACCCTCGCCAATACTATTCCTCTCCCGGTAGGGTTTCGGGAAAGAGTCGGCTTCTAAACTTTCTCTGATCCAGTTCCGTTCCATCGGCTCGAGAAGAGAGAGATATCCATTTCACCGTGACATAGTCGTTCTTATCTTTCATTCTCCTGCCCTAGCGGTACTCACATAATACCGTTTAAAAAGAAACGAAAACCCATATTTTCGTCGGCTCAACCAGATAATGTCCGGCTATCGGAACAATCTATAGAAAAACGGCGGTTATCGAGAGGTTTGTCGTGATATCTTGTCGTGGTCATCATGGCGCTGTAGAAAATGAGGATTCAGTTACAAGATATAGCAAACTAATTAATGCATCAGTATCTATACAAAGATATATAAATCACGTCCCAGCTTGTTTCTATGGTCGACAATAAGGGCTTACCTAGGCCCTGATCGATAAATCGGCAGGCTGGCTTTATAGGGATTAGAAAGTGATTTTAGTTTATATAAAAATCTCGGCAAATTCCGTTATATCTCTTTAAAACCCCTATAGCTATACCTTATCTCCTTTAGTTAATTAAATAATTAATTAAATCCACTCATTTTACTATATTGTAAGTTCGAATATTTTATAATACCTATAAAATAACATTAATAACGTAATTTTGTAACTTTTTAAGCCGAAATAATATAAAAAAAAATTAAAAAAAATAAATAATATTTAAAATAATAGTTTTAAATAAATAAAGTTTAAATTCGATAGCTTTTATTTTAATTCGATTATAATTAGGGCAGTTAACAGTAAAAATGCCGTTTTTATTAATTAAGCTACCCTAAACCTTTTTAAAAAAAATCCGGGGGATTTATAACTTCCTATAAATAATTAAAGAACCTTTATAAATGCTAATATTAGCTAATTTTAATATAAATCGATATATATTACTATTACCGTTAAATTTTCGTATAATTCGGCAACTTTTATTAATTCTTAGTTTAATAAATTTAGGGCTATTTTAAAAGCTTTTAAAAATACCTTATTATCGGTATTAAAATAGATTAAAATAATAATTTTATTATTTATACGGCATTTATTAAACTATTATAATAACGGGAAATTAAATATATAATATAGATCTATATTAACGTCGGTTTAATATAATATATTTAATAATATAATAAAAAAGTTCCCTAATAAACCCTTTATTTAAAAAAAGATCTTATTAAAATAGTAAATTAAAAAACGAAAATACTGCTAATAAAAAGTAATAATAAATATATCCGGAATTTTATTAAATCGAAATATTAACCTCGTTATAATATTTCCGGTAGTTTAAAAGGACTTTTTATTTAAATAACCTAAAGCCGGTTAGTTAAAAATAATTCCTTTAAATAATAATATTAAAATTTATAAGGAGGTCTTTTTTAAAAAAACGGTAATCGGAAATTTAATACAAAATACCGGTAATAAAAATAATATTCCCGATAATTTTAAAAACGATAATAATATTAATAAATTTGGAATTTCGGAAATTAATAATTATTAAATTAATAAAAAAAGGGCTTATAAATTTAATCTATTAAACGGGAATAATAGTAGTAAAGTTATTTTTATAAAGTTAAAAAGGGTAAAAATAAAGCTATTATAAAATCCTATTGCGGTAATTATTAATATAGCCTTTATAAGGTTATTATATTCTATTAATAATAATAACGTTAAAAAGGCTATTTAAATATTTAAAAAGGGGATTAGTAAAAATATATGTAATAAGGAAATAATTAAAGCTATTAAAGTATTAACGAACTTTTTTAAAGCAGTAATATTTTTTAACTTAAATAAAAATTACCGTAAAGAATATTTAAGAATTTAATATAATAAAAAGGTATTTAAATAGTAATAAAATTAATATAACGGCAATAAGGTTTAAGTTATAATGATTTTAAGAAATTAATAATATTATAATAGTTATTTTTTATATTAAAATTATATAGGTAAATATATTTATATAATATTTAAAAGATTTATTAAAAAACTAAAATTAAAATATAATAAAGCGGTAAAAAGACGTTATAAATATTATAGTATTATTTTTTATATTAAATTTATATATAGAATATATTTTATATATATTATAATAGTATAGGTGGCTAAATGCTTAAAATAAAGTGATACCGGTCGCCGATTAAGTAGTAGATTAATAGGTAAACTTTTATCTGCCTAATTTCCCCTATTTCTTATTAGGTATTTAATATATATACTTAATTTAAATAATCGATAAGCTTAAGTTTTAACGCATTAATCGGCAATTGGTAGGAGTAGATATTTTTAATATATATAAGTGTTTATTATTTATAGGATTTTTTATACTATTCCCCCTTTTAGGGTAATCGGTTCCCGATTATTAAAATTAGGTTGGTAAAGCTAAATTATCGGCAATTATATATTAAAATATAATTAAACCTTATAATAGGGTCTCTTTATTATTTATTGTTGGTTATATTATTTTTGTATTTATTATTGTTTTTATATCGGTTTATTATTATTATTATATTAATTAGTTTTTAATGCCGTAATAATATATGTTATCCTTTCGGCGTACTATCGCTATATGTTTTTTATTATAATTGTTATAGTATTATTTCTTTTTTTTTAAAAGCTGGTTTTCGGTTCCGTTATTCGGTATTTATAGTTATTTAATAATTCGCGGTTTATTAAAATAGCTTTTATTTATATTTTCGCGTTTTTTTTATTTATATTTTAATTTTAATTTTCCTTTTTTAAGATTTTTTTATTAATTATTTTCGTTTCTTTTTTTATATTTTATTACTGTTTATTCGGTAACCTTTTTTTTTATACCCTTATTTTTTTACCAATTTTTATTTTAATATTTTATTTATTTGCTTTTTTTACGTTAATTAATTGTTATTATTATATTAATTTAGGATAAGATTTTAGAAAAATTCGTTTTTAACGAGATAATCGGTTAATTATATGCCGATTTTATTAAATCCAATAATACCGTTATTTCTAATAATATATCGTACGCTTATTATTTAATTATTATTTATTTAAACCTATATATTTATTATATTAGTAATAGTAATAATAAATACGTAATATATATATATAACTATAAAAAATATATTCCGGTAAATAATTAGTTTTTTATTTATTAATAAATATTATTTATTTATTTTATTTTTTTATTATATAAATTTCGCCTATTTTTTTAAGCATTTATTAATATTTTTTAACGTATTAAGTTAACTTTTTTAATATATAGCGGTTATTTAATAATAAAATTTTTATTAATAATTATATTTTTAATAATTTAATAACGGAATATAGCCGCTATTAATATTATATTAAATAAACTAACTTAAATTTCCGGCATATAGTTAAAATTAAAAAGCGTTTAATAATTAAATCTTTACTTAAAAAGCGGGATTTTATTTTAATTATTAAAATATAAAATATTTACCGGTTATTAATATTAAATATTAATATATATTTAATAAATTTAGCGATTTTTTAACGTTTATTCGGCGATATATTTTTTAATAATATTTATTTTTAGGCTTATATAATTTACGCCTTTATTAATATTCCGATTTATTGCCGATAATTGCGTTTTATTTTATTTAATTATAAATATAACCCTTTTTTATATATTTTGATAACGTCCGCTTTATAAATATTATCCGAAACGAAAACTATTAAAAATAAACTTAAAAAAAAGTCGGCTTTATATTTTATTAAATATTATAATAAAAATAAGCTATTTAATTTTTCCGATAGCTATATTGCTACCGTTATTATAGTAAATATTAATTTTTTTTCGTTTTTAACTTTTAAAATTATATCGGGTACTTTTATACTGTATAAATGCCAACCGACCGGCCCTTTAGCGCTATTATAGGTTAGTTTTTTTTATTTTTAGCTACTTATATTAATATTAAATATGCTATTGCTTTTTAATCGTATAAATCCTATTTTTTATTTATTGTCCTTAATTCGGCGTTATACGCTTTTAGGATTAATTCTTAATATTATTTATAAAAAAATTATAAACTACCTTAAAAAATATATTTATATTATCGCCGAATAAATAACAGTAAAGCCTATAATAAATAAAAATTTTAATAATAATAATAACGTTTAAATTACCTTTTTTAATATTTATATAAAAACGCTTATTTCTTAATAATTTAGTTCGATATAATTTTCCGATAATTTTTTTAATATCTATATTTTATTCGATTATTTATAATAACTATTTATTTTATTTATAAATAAGCCTATATTTTAACTATTTTATAAATCGTTTAACTTTTTAATAGTTAGCTTTTCTTTATTAATAGTACTATAATGAAGTGGTATTACCTGATAAGGTTAATTATTATTAGTCAGCAGTGAATTTTTAATCACCTTTTATATATAATTAGCTAAAAGGAGCACTTCCTTTTTCCTTAACCAGAAAAGCAACACTACTTAATTATTGAATATATATTTATTTTCGCATTAATCGCTAAATTCAAGTCTTATTATAATAGTTTTTAAATTAATAAGCCCTATAGGCTTATAGTTATTATTATATATAAGTGGCTTTTATATATATTTATATTTATAATACCCGATCCTACTTTATTTAGTTCTTCCCGAAACGGTTCGACTTTTTTATTTTTTTCCTAATTAATAGTTAGATTATTATAATAGTATGTACTAATCGAGATTAACGTCGAATTACGAAAGTTTAAAAAAACCGGTATTATTAAAAGCCGCGGGGATAACGAAAGACCCTAAATAATTTAGGGGTATATTTATATATAATTATATATACTAACCTCGGTTTTAATAACGACATTTATTTTATTATTATTTCTATAATATAACTAACTGGACTAGTACGAATTATAAAATATATATAATTATAATTAAAAGGCTATAATAGGTTAATCTAATAAATAAAATCCCAATAAGTAAATAAGCAAATAAAAAATAAGCCAGCTAACTAACTAATAAAAATTAAAACCGATTTAGTTAAAAACAATTAAATAAAAAGTCTATTTACTTAATATAGTCCGAAATATTAAAATTAAAAAGCTATAAATAAAAAAAGTTAATAATTTAGCTAAAAAAATAAGACTATACTTATTTAATTTATTATAAACGGCGTAGTAAATATTAGTAAAAAACGCATATTATTAAGCCTATTAGGGCTACTAATACCGTATATTATTATAACTATTAGATTAGTAAGTTCTCTTTTTACCTAATTTAATTATAAGAGATTATCGGCATTAATTTCGGCATTTTAATAATAACTATAGCTATTATTAAATGACATTATTATTAAATTTTTTTATATAATAAAAATAAATATTAAGTTAATACGAATTAATTTAGAGCTTATAGTTAACTATTTAGAGATTTAAATAAAAAAAATAAAAGAAATAAAAAAAAAGTAGGAATTTACCCTTATTTCGCTTTAAAGTTTTACCTTTATAAAATTATTAAAAAATACTAATAATTTTATTTTTATTTATATCGAATTATATTATATAGGTAAATACGATTTTTTAAATTTTATACCGCCGACTTAAGGTTAAATATTAATAAATAAAATATAATAGAATAATAATTAAAATAGCGTAATATTAAATACTATACCTATTCCGATTAAACCAGTTTTCTTTTTAATTACTATTATATCTATAATTATTATTATAAGTAAAAAAACGTCGTTACCGGATAATTTAATTACCTAAAAATAAATAAATTAAATTTATCCACTTTAAATATCGGCTAGTTTAATTATATAAAAAATAAATAACCTTTATTTCTAGAATTTAAAAAAATAGCCTAAATAATAATAAACTATTAGAAATAGTAATATATATACCTTTAAATTAAAAATAATTCGATTACTATAAAATAATATAGCAAAATTTAATGAAAACAGTAGTAATAATACTACTAAAGCTGCTATTATATCTTTATCTAAAGCCTTTTAAGGGTAAATTATATATACCATTATACTTATTTTACCTAACCTTCGAAACTATAAAAGTAATTTATTTAAAGGCGAAAATATTATAAAATGGCTAAAAAATATAAATTATATTTTTAATTAATATACTATCCTAAAAGCTATAAAAATAGCTGAAATTTTTTATTAAATAAAAAATAAAAATCTAAAAAAGCGAATTAAGGTTAAAATTAAAAATATACGTAGTTAAAAAAAGGCTAAAAAAACTTTAAAAAAGGTTTTTAAGCTTAAAGACTTACGCTAAAACCGTTCGGCTATAAAACGCTTATTAAATTTCGAAACTGGTCGTTTATTAAATAATCCTATTAAAATTTTTAATTTCGCCTATATTTATCGAATATATATTAAAAAGGTTATTAAAAACGATATAAATAATAATTTTAGCAATAATACTATCTTTATTAATAGCCTATTATATAAAATTAATTAATAAGCTTTAGAAAAAATCCTATAAATATATAATATCCCGTATAGTAATATTTTTAATATTAAATACGATTTAATTTAAAAAATTATATAATAATAGGTTAAAGGGTCTATCGGCTTAAATTAATATAATAAACGTTATATTAAACGGAATATAATACGATTAACGGGTAAAAAAAAAAAATCTAATAAATTTAAAAAAAAAACCCGTATTAGGTCTCTATTTTTACTAAAATCCGAATCTAATAATAATATTAAAAATAAACTATTAAATAACGATAGTTTAAAATATAAGCTAAATAATATATACTGTAATAAACCTATTATAATTTTTAAAAATAAAAAAAGTAAAGCTCGATTTAAAAAGATTAAGGCTAATCGAAAAATTTAAAAATAAAATATAAAAATTATAGACCTTATAGAAGCTATAAGTAATATAAAACTTTACTTTTTAAAAAACAAAAATAGGAATATCTCTAATTCGAAATTTAATTACTATATATTAGCTAAATAATAACGAATCTTAAAAAAATTAATAGACTAAAAGGATCAGAATTTTAAAATTAATTTTAATGCCCTTATTTAAGGTAGGTAAAGATCCTTAAATAGCGGTTTTAACTATTAAAATTAAAAATTATTAAATAGCTTAATTACTAGCTATAATTATAACATTAATACGTACTTTATATATAGTAAAAAAGGTTATAGATTTTTCTAATACCCTATTTTTAAAGACCTTATAAAAAACAGTATCCTATACTATAATTTTAGGGAAAACTATTAAATAATAAAAGGTTATAATAAAACGGTAAAAATACGTTCGATTATATTTCCTACTTAAATAATTATTAAGGGATAATAAAATAATAATAGAATTATTTAATATTACCTTTAATACTTCTATAAATATACCCCGGGAAATTATTATATAAGGCTAAAAACCTATTACTAATTAAAAAAATTCGGTAAAATTAAACCTAATCCCGAAATAGACAATATATTAAAAATATACAGTAAAAAGAAAAAATTTAATTAAATTAAAAATATACTAACGGAATTATTTACGAAGCGAAATTAAGCTTAAAAGGTAATTTTAAATCGACTTTAAACGCCGGATAAACCTTAAATTTAAAGCTAAACTATTAATAACCTTAATATTAATATAATAAACTTTTATAAAATAGTCTATTATAAATTAAAACCCCTAATAAAATACCTATAAAAGGAATTACTTTACGTTAAAAGGGATATCGAAATTAATAAATATATTACTTTTAAAATCGATCCGTTATTTAATATCGAAATATTAATAATTAAAACGTACCCTAAAAAGGAAAATTAAAGTCCTAAAAAGTATATATATAAAAAAATTAATAAAACTAACCCCGTTTATATATGCCGTAAAATAAATAAAGGTATTAAAAAAGAGGCATTTTTTAAACCGATATCTAAAAACATTAATTACGGTATTCGCAATAAAATTAAAAACTTTTAAGCTTATAAAATTAGCCTTAATCTTAATAAGAAATTTAAAATTATATAGCAAAAATTAATTAAATACTCCTTTAAATTTAACAAATATACCCTTTAAGCTTTTTTAAAAAATATAAATAAAAACCTATTAAATAAAACTATTAGGCTTTTATTTAAAAAAGTAATTAATAAATAAATTTAAAATATAGGAAAGCGATTTTTAAAAAATACTATATTAAAATTATTTCCTACCTTTAATATAAGCTTTATTAATACTATAATTTTAAATATTAATATAGAATCGGAATTTCCTAAAAATATCTACTATTAAATTATATTAAAAATTATAGCTATATTATAACCATTTACCTTTATTAGGCCCCTATTTAAACTAATAATTAAAATCGGCCCTTTAAATAACGAAGATATAATTATAGCAATTATTAATACTAAAATAGAATCTAATATAATCATACTATCTTATATATTTCGATATAAAATATTTATATATAATATATATATTATTTAGTTTAATTTTAACCGAGGCATAGCTATTTCTATACTTTATATTGGGATTATCGAAGCCCCTATTTAGCTTATTAAGCAATAAATATTAATACCGATTTTTATTATATAAAATAAAGATACTATTTATCCCTTTTTACTTAACTTATTATTTATTTTTTAAATAAGAATAACCCTATACCTTAAAGGCAATTTATTAATGGCTTTTATATAATTTAAAAGATTAAAAATCATTATACCCCTTATTTTAAAAAAGGATATAAAAGAAATTATCGGTAATATCTTTAACCTTTC